>QMIH01000073.1:935825-968507 GCA_003987875.1 Clarias batrachus
CAGCAAACTGTTTCATTTCCTTCTCTTTCTCCTACACGCCTAACTATAATTAGATATTATATATTAGTATAATTATAATAATTATATATGCCAACATTGCAACATTCAATAAAACAGCAAAACCTGCTGTGACATATTTCCTCAAGTTAGAAGTCGAGGTTTTATATGCTGAAGTGTCTGTCTCTTTTGGCAGATAGATAAGACACCTCAGTATGAAGCTGTTCTTTTGCAAGCAAAACATTCTTTGTATCTGATGCCAGGGATACCGGCTGAAGATTTTTTCCCACAATGCCGCCTCACTACATGTGGTTATTGTTATTGCGGCTGGTGGTCAAACTGAGTCATCTGATTATTGTTGCTGCGTCTGATTGGTGAAACAGTCTTGCGGTAGATCTACCGGATGCATGTGTAGAACAAATGGGTAGAAAAGTCACTGTAGTCGAGTCAAGTGTAGCCGAGTGTAGCTGAGTAAGAGGAGCGTTTCTTTCTCACAAAGCTACTCAAGAAAAAGTCAAAAGTTATGGTGCAGTAAAACTACTCATGGAAGTACCTTCTTTTTTCCAAATGTTACTCAAGTACATGTAACGGAGTAAATGTAATTCGTTACTACCCACCCCTGCCTATCACTCTGGATAAATTTAACTCAGTCTTTAACGTAGATGTGATTCCCAGTGATTTCAAGTATTTACTGTAAATCATCACTTATCATAGTCATTCAAGGTTTCTTCCACAAAGTTAACAGTTCATCAATATCCTTCTAGATTTTGAGAATGTGTTGTACAGTTCTTATCCTGATTCCAGACATTAAAGCAATCTTTTTAGTTGTTTTCTTTGGTTTTTGCCGGCCAAAAATTTGACCCTGGAAACAGTAACCTCTTTTTCAAGAGCATGGGATATCCACATGATTGTTTAAGAAATAAAAAGCTACTCAGTGCATCAGCTAGAGCAAGAAGAATTGTTGCCAGCTGAAACACATTAATCACTGTAGTAATTATCCAATCAAAGCCTCTTAAGTATTTCCTTATTTAATTCCAAATTGTAACATTAATTAATTACTTAATTTATTTATTTATTGCCCAGGCAGTGTGTGATTATAATTGTGTGTCTGTCTGTGTGTATATACTATATATTGTTATTAAAACCTTAAAACATTAAGCCTCAATGTACTGTATAGTCTAGGTTCCCCTTGTGCCACCAAAACGCCTCTGACCTGACAAGGCATGATTCATAACATAAACACACCAAAACATAAGTGCCGGGTTTCTTAGTATAAATAAAAACATATATAAGAAGAAGACGTATGGGACAGAGTTTAGTATGAAGAATACTATATTTTGTATAGAGCTTCAGGTGTTGAATTGAAATGCAATGACAGAATTGTGGAATATCATAGTACACTCTTATACACTATTACTGTATCATGATATTGCTTATAACACAGTTCAGACATGTAGTCAGCCTCATTAATGTCTCATCCAAATGCTAGCTAATAGTATCTGCTATCTAAAAACTATAGATGCAGTGTTTTCAAGAAGAAAGCTTTCGAGCTCAGATCACAAAAAATCTCTCTCTCTCTCTCTCTCTCTCTCTCTCTCTCTCTCTCATGTACAATCTCTCATTCCCATTCTGTCTTACTTTTTTTTACATTTTGTGCAGGGAGTATCACTCCTCGCATCCGAACTCCAGAAACTGGGTCAGATGACGCCATTAAGAACATTTTGGAACAGGCTAAGAAAGAGATCCAGAGTCAGCGAGGAGGTAGGGAATTGTTCTTGACATGGATTAAGCCCTGTTCCCCCTACTAAACTACTAACTAAGCTACAAAAATGACAAAAAAAAGGTTAATTACTTGGAACAATGTATATTAGTCCTGCATGTATATACACATCTCTTTTAAAAGCATTGGAATGGCAATGGCAATTCTCTGCTCTTTCACTATGAACGTATAAGGCTTAGAAGTATATAGGACAATAGATTAGAATTTCAGAATGCATTTCCAAAAGTTTAATCTTATAAAATGACACCATTTTGTTTGTATCCATCTATTCTTTAAGTGATCAAAAAATGGATGGCTGACATGTTTGTTGCCCATGTGTCGCCTAATACACTGATAGTTTAAAGAATTAATAGATCTCAATATCTGCTCATAGTTTTACTGGAGTTGGTGTTCGACAAAAAACCAGTAAACCAGTATGAAAACCAGAGAGCTGTCTTTGCAAGAGTTGCAAGCCATTTTGAAGCTTAGAAAATGGGGAAATTGATCATGGACGGGGCAAAGGGCACAGCCAGTATGACTATTAATATTCTGTGAAGAAAGAAACCAAACCAGTGAAAAGAACAGTAGTTCATGACTGAACCTTTGTGAGCGCTGTGCAGAAAACCTCAGATTGTTGGCTGTTTAAGGGACCTGGTGCCGGGAACCTGTTGATAGTGCAGATTAAATAATAATTGATCAGGCCAAAATACTCCCCAATTATAAATCAAGGGAAACTAATTTGGGGATAATATTGGGCTGAATTCCTACAGTGTCTGGCTGGCCTAACACATCTAGATGTTTATGTATCTGATAATGAAAACATATAATATTTACTTTTGATCTCAAACATACTGTATTCAGCATATAGCAAAACCAAAGACACGACATTGCTCTGTGAAAAACCGCGTTGGAGGATTGAACCAGGAAGGGCATCTTGCGTCAAACCTGTGCCAAGTTGTGCGTGCGTGTGTGTGTGTGTAAAGCCTATATATGTGCCGTATACATTAGACGAATTGCTTACAATCAGATGTGGATTAACTGGATCGTGCTATAAATTTTTTTATCATGGGTCACACATCTCCAGATAGCTTGACCACTGACTTCTTTCATACACCACACTGTGAACTGTCAAAATGTACACCATTAAATTTCATTTCAGATGGAATGGGAGGCCATTTAAGACACAAATCTTGTGCTATATAGATTGTCCCCTGCTATTTAATAATAAATGATTGTCATGCAGAACTCATAGGCTAAGAAAGACACTATATTGACAGGAAATTTTACAGTATGTCAAGGAGAGTAGGGGTGGGCATAAAAATGCTACCAGCTGTGTAGCTCTACAGTCTGTCAGCAACTACAGTCTCACACACACACACACACACACACACACACACACACACACCAAAAGGCACCCTCATCGTACCTTCATTTCTCTAAGTATTTATTAATTTCTCTAAGTACTTCTTTACCTTCTGTATATTTACATTATGAACCAAGCTTTCTGTTCTTGTTTGTTATTTCTGGTTTTGACATTTTTTCACCCCGTTTGAGTGTGCGCGTTTGTGTGATGTACTTGTAAATGTACTTAAATGACAAATGGTTACAAAGTCTTTTACATAATATCAATGAATTTACAATATTAATTCTCAGTTTACTATGACGGAAAGCAAGGTTCCTGAACAAATGCTTGCGAGATTAGAAGTATTACATCAGCACAGATAATTGTAGATTCACATGGTGATTGGCTCATTTTCCATTATTAAGTTGCAAACATTTGCAGGTCTGGTAATATAATCAGAATAAATATCAATGGATGTCATGGTAGTAGAATACAATACAATAGAAGGCACAGTAAAATCCATATATTGCACAGGCCTAACTTACACCATTTCCATTCAATGGGGTCTACTTTGCTGCAGTTTTATTTGATGCTTATGGATCCATCTTTGTCACTTCTGGTTGAATCTTACACAATTGTCAGGGACTTTGTCATAAAAATTAAGGTCTTCTATGTTCTAGTGGTCTAATTAATTGACTTGCGTAGCGGAAAAGATCAAAGTGACGAACTGTGCTGGGAGGCTGCGGCTAAAGCTATAGTAACAAAAAAAGTCCATTATGGGACTTAAAGCAACTTTATAGTTGAACTCTCATAAACATTCTCCATCATTATGCTTACTTTTGTGGCCACTTTATTTCATGTAATAACTTCCAGTTAGGAGATTTTTATAGCCTTTAAATGCTTTGCAACTCGGATTTCTGTCAGTCTTGTGCTGTGAATAATTCTCGCATAGCATGTTTCTTTGAAATTGTGCACTTTTGTCAAATCTGTCTTAGAGTTTTTTTTTTTATTGTTAAAACATAGATGGACTCGTGTTTATTATTTTGTATTATACTAGTCATGTTAGGGTGAATATAATGAAATAGTTATCTAGATAATAGAAGTGCTACCTCCAACCCGTAACTCTGACTGAATGCTCTAATTCGCTTAAATAATTAGCATTTAACTAGTCAATAATCTATACCATAGTATCAGTTTTGAGATTTTTTTTTTTTTTTGGTGCTCATGTAATTCACACTGTGAATATTAAAGTAATGATTTGTGGATTCTTTAGATGTATTAGAACTGAGAAGACCGTCTTATCACCTTTAGGAAAAAGAATTGGCACCAGATCTGCATTTGCAGAATCGACAAAAGTCCTCAACAATAATTATAATAAATTACAACAATTGTAATGTATTATATAAAAAAAAGAAATATGGAATTTATTGGAATAATGGAATACATTATTGACGTTTATTTTATTGTACACCATAGAGACCACAAGCAACTATTTTTTAAGCATTTCAAACATTTCTGTATATTTAAAAATTATATGAACTAATATATGTATCGTATCCTGAAAGTATTCACAACGCTTCACTTTTTCCATATTTTGCTATGTTGCAGCCTTATTTCAAAATAAATTAAATTCATTATTTTTCTCAAAATTCAACAAACCATACTCCATAAAGACAACGTGAAAGACGTTTGTTTGAAATCTTAGCAAGTTTATTAAAAATAAAAAGCAAAAAGAATCACATGTACATACGTATTCACAGCATTTGCCATGATGCTGAAAATTGAGCTCAGGTTCATCCTCTTTCTACTGATCATCCTTGAGATGTTTCTACAACTCAACTGGAGTCCACCTGTGGTACACTGAAGCTCTGTCAGACTAACCATCGGGTTCTTGGTCACCCCCCTGACTAAGGCTCTTCTCCCCCAGTCGCTCACTTTGGCCAGGCGACCTGCTCCAGGAAGAGTCCTGGTGGTTGCAAACTTCAGGAACCACTTTATGGATGATGGAGGCCGCTGTGCTCATCTGGACCTTAAATGCTTAAATACAGAAATTTTTCTGTACCTTTCCCCAGACCTGTGCCTCGATACAATCCTGTCTGAGAGGTCTACAGACAATTCCTTCGACTTCATGGCTTGGTTTATGCTCTGACATTGAACTGTTAACTGTGGGACCTTATATAGACGGGTGTGTGTCTTTGGAAATAATGTCCAATCCACTGAACAATCAACTTTACCACAGGTGGACTCCAATCGAGTT
The DNA here is from genome assembly GCA_003987875.1 of Clarias batrachus. Lineage (NCBI taxonomy): Eukaryota > Metazoa > Chordata > Actinopteri > Siluriformes > Clariidae > Clarias > Clarias batrachus. The sequence continues at coordinate 941,181 of QMIH01000073.1, forward strand.
GTAGAAACGTCTTAAGGATGATTACCGGGAAGAGGATGCGCCTGAGCTCAATTTTGTAAATACAACATTTTTTTGTTGTAATTTTTGTAAATACAGTATATGTACATGTGATTTTTTTTTTAATTTTCAATAAATTTGCAAAGATTTCAAACAATGTCTTTCATGATGTCATCATGGGGTATCGTAAAAGTCCAAGAAGAATAATGAATTTAATCCAGAAATTGAAGTGCTGTGAATACTTTCTGGATGCATTGTAATGTACATTATAGTATATAATTCTTGACAAAGGAAACTAATACTCCTAAAGTGCAATAATGCGTTTTGATCTTTTAGATAACTGCTGAGAGAATGTTCAAAGTCTGATTATGCTCTTAGTGAGAAATAGTGATGGTGAAAAAGCCTAAATTTTCACTACGATTTTGCCAAAAATAGACAAAATATTTGACATATATATTATATATATATTTGACATATATATTATATATATATATTATATATTTGACCTATACCATTTAAAGGAAATGCCACATATAAGAACATAAAACATTATTGAGTGCAAGCAGGGCATTCCGATAATATTTCAGTTTCAATCTAGACTTCTTCATCACTGAAATAAGTGCCTGGCTTTTGAACCCTACTGTAAATGATTAATGAATCTCCTGTGTGCTTGTGTTCTAGGTGATGGTAAGTCCTCTCTGGGATTTTCTACAGGGCGCAGCAGCAGTGGTGGAGGCAGTAATTCAGATGAGACTATTAAGAGCATCTTGGAGCAGGCACGACGGGAGATGCAGGCACAGCAGCAGGCCCTGCTCGAGCTGGAGGCCAGCAGCCAGAGTCTGTGCCTGCAGGAGCCCCACAAGACCCTGCCTGGACCTATGCCCGCCTACATCAAGCAAGAAGAGGGCAGTGCCATACCTGTGTGCCCATCCAACCCTATTGGCAGCCCACAGACCCCCCTCAGCGTCCTGTCTCCTGCTGCTTTTGTCCAAAATATTATTCGTAAGGTGAAGTCGGAAATCGGCGAGGCTGGAACCTACTTTGACCAGCATTGGTCTCGCCCCTTCACCTCCGTCTCGCCCTCACGCTCCTCTTCCTCCTCCTCTGTGCCCTCAACAGTGCCTCGGGCTTGGACCGTGGAATGTCCCCCGAGCACAGAAGAGGCACCGGGCACTGAGGATGATGAACCTCCACCAAGTTCTGTTAAAGTGGAGCCAGAGTTGTGTATAAGCGGGGAGCAGGCTACAAGTGGAGGAGCACGAATAAACTACTATCCCTCCTACATTCCTCGCACTCTGAAGCCCACTGTGCCCCCACTTACGCCTGAGCAGTATGAGATGTATATGTATCGTGAGGTGGATACCATAGAACTTACACGCCAGGTGAAGGAGAAGCTGGCCAAGAATGGCATTTGTCAGCGGATATTTGGAGAGAAGGTAAATGTGTGAAGGAAATATGCTTCCAGTCAGGTCTTTTAAAGAGGACCGTGAAGAACAGACAAATTAGGAGTGGTTTCTTTAAGCACCGGGACAATAATATCTCTATGTGATATGTAATTTGAAGTAGTTTGTATTTTTGTAATGTGCTTTTTCTTCTGACCTAATCTCCTGTTGTTTTCACAGTTCCTTATGTACCAGTTATTAAAAGATTTTCCAAAAGAGGTTGTGAATATTAACTGTCCACATGCCTCGTGAAGTCTAATCCTAACCAGTTTTTTATTGCTTTCAAGCTTGTTATACACTTGCAGTATACGTTTTTTTTTTTTTTTTTCCCGTAATTCTTTTCATGTGCCACATCTCACCAAAACATTTTAAGGGGAGTGAAAAAAATGATGTAAGATGATATAATCACGCACTTAAGTGTGTATATAAAACATCATTGCAAAGCATTGCAATAATCTTCAATAATCACACCTTCAATAATCACCTAATTCTTATTCTTTTAACTTTACAAGTCCTGTAAGCAAGTCCATTGCTGCCACCATGTGGTGGACTGGAGGCTTCACTAACTCTGTTTGTTTTGTCTGTCTTTTTATTTCTTTTTTTAAGATGGGGGAAAATGTATTTCACCACTCATTTTCTAGGTGTTCTTCAGAAATAATAAGTGCTGTGATTGGCTCCTGCAGGTACTGGGACTGTCTCAAGGCAGCGTGAGTGACATGCTTTCGAGACCAAAACCCTGGAGCAAGCTCACACAGAAGGGACGAGAGCCTTTTATTCGCATGCAGCTGTGGCTTCTGGACCAGTTAGGACAGAGCCTCAGTCAGCAGTCCAACCATAGTCACAACCACGGTCAGTTACGTTCTTCATATGTAGTATGGCACATGTATGTTTATAACAGCAAGGAACCATGTGACACGGTGCCCTTTATAGGAGAGGTTTTCAATGTGTCCCAATTTTAAGATGCTTTGGTTGACCATTGAAATATAATTTGAGATTTTAAGCAAGTCTTTAGAACTGATTGTGTAACTTTCTCTTGAAACTTCCCTCAGACAAAAGTCCAGTGACATCTCACTCTTCACCATCGCCTCCACTCAGTCCAGAGGACAGCCATCCCAGTATACCTCTGGAGCCAGTGAGTTTAGTTCTGGAGAGCAGCAAAGAGAATCAGCATCCTCACCCACAGCACACAGAGCCTCATGGAGTTAAGGGACCAGCAGGCACATTGGCACTCCAGCAGCCTCACATTCCACTGGGCATTCAGGAGCTAGTGGCCATGTCGCCTGAGCTTGACACGTATGCTATAACCAAGCGAGTCAAGGAGGTGCTGACTGATAACAACCTAGGTAGTTTTACTATCATATTATCATTAATGCATTTTATAATCGTATATATTTCATATTTATCATATCATATAATTGCTTCAGTATGATCGATACTGTCGGTATATTGGGCACATTTATGTAATGGTCATTATATGTGTCTGTTTGTGTGATTTTAGGTCAGCGTCTGTTTGGTGAGAGTATCTTGGGTCTTACACAAGGCTCAGTCTCAGACCTGCTGTCCAGGCCCAAACCGTGGCATAAGCTCAGTTTAAAGGGCAGAGAACCTTTTGTGCGCATGCAGCTGTGGTTAAATGACCCACACAATGTGGACAAACTGAGAGATATGAAGAAGATGGAGAAAAAAGGTAAACTAGCGAAAAATGGTACAATTTAGATTTCGATTAGTGATTGTCATTACTGAATGAATATCCAAGTCAACATCAGTATACAGTAGACACTCAACAAACACTTTATAATCAACACTATACTAATACTGGGAAGGGCCTCACTTTGCACTCAAAGCCCAAATATTTTGCAGCATGGATTCCACAAGAAATGTTACTTTTCGTCCATGTTGACAGTATTTGCATTATGTGTCACCTGCACATTTTCCAGGTGCGTTTTCATACTTGTTAAGAAGGCCACTGTCAAGTTTCATGTCCCTGGGACCAGTTAGTGATGACTTTAGCTATGTGACATGACACATTAGAAAGGGGATAAATCGTGGCCATAAAGAGATGCACGTCGACCACAACAATGCTCAAGTAGGATGTGGCATTCAAGAGGTGATTGGTACAAGCCCAAAGTGTGGGAAGAACTCATTCCTTACACCATTACCCCACCTCCAGCCTGGACTGTTGACACAACGCAGGCAGTTTAGCAGACCAGGCGATACTTTCCCAGACTTCAGCTGATGTTTTGGTGAGACTGTGCTAAGGGTTTTTTTGTTTATTCTTGGCTGCTGTTGTATCTGTATTAAGGTTTGACTTGTGCATTGCAGAATGATTTGAAGCTCACTACAATTGTACAGAGTGGACAGAGAAATACTTATAGTAGGCCAGCAACAATCATGCCACAATTTAACTCACTGGCATGTCCCGTCCTGATGGTCGATGTGAAAATTACCTGACGTTGCCGGCTCATATCTGGCCATATATATTTGGCTGAAGTAGGTGTAGGGGTGTTCCTAATAAAATGTTCGATGTGTGTTACTTTAGCTAATGCTTCTGTGTTCTAGGACTGCTTTAGTTCACAGTACTACTGTACTTGAAACACATATGGAGGTTTAACACATGGGGTAGGATTGGTTTGTAGAAAAAGGAAGTCTCCCTAATGTTTGTATTGCAATTAAAATTTTTCCCCAATGGCAATATCACCAGTTTTACGACAAGGTCACTGTGTCACTGCAGTCAAAGTCTCTTATCACATAGCTTCATTTCTCTCCTTTTACAGCATACTTGAAGCGCAGATATGGCCTGTTGAGTCCCGGCTCAGACACAGATTCTCCCGGAGCACGTTCAGACTCCATGAGCCCAGGCATTGCCCAAATGGAGCTGTGTTCATACAGCCAAGCTAAGAAGCCCAGAGTAGTGCTAAATGCAGAGGAGAAAGAGGCTCTGAGGAAGGCATACCTACAGGAGCCATATCCATCTCAGAACACCATTGAAACGTTGGCTACCCAGCTCAATCTGAAGACGAACACGGTCATCAACTGGTTTCACAATTACAGGTTTGAAAGAATTGGGTTTTCATCTCGCACTATTAAGCTATTAAGGTGGTCATACAAAGTGTGCAGCATAAACTCTATGTAGCAAATTTTAGATTCACTATTGATGTTTTGGCTCCACCTAGTGAAAATTATGGACCATACAAGAAAAAAAAAATACAGCAAATGAATGAAGTTTCCTAGCTTGCTAGTGTTACCAATTATATAGTTCTTCATACAGTTCCTTATGGACTACTTAAAAAACAAAAAAGAACAAGTAAGTCAAATAATGTTGAGAACTTTATTATACAGACTTGAGGGACAGTCCTTAAGAACTCTAAATAGTGAATGATATACAGTAGATACCTGTATGTACTTAGTTTCTTGTTGACATGTTGTAGAGATTGTCTGCAATAGCCTTTCCCTCAACAAGGCGTAACATGGTACTGATATTACCCTCTTACTCTCTATAAATTGTATCCTGTGATTACACTTGAGCGATAAAAGTGAAAACCTTGGAAAATTCGTCAAAAAGAAAAGAAAAAGGGATTGTAAGAAAAAGAAAAATATTATCGATATCTTTTTTTTTTTGGTTTTATTTAAGTTTACTTAGCAGTTTACTGTAGGGCCTTTTTGTGCACTTGACCAGTAAGTGAGCCATTTTAAAGTTTTGAACAATGCCGTTACTAATGCTTATTGCATTTACCTCACTTTTCCCAAAGTGTAGTTTAAAGTACTGCAAAAACTTAGCATGACCAATAGGAAAGCCCTGAATGGGGGGAAAAAATCTTGGCCTTGAGTTAAAGTGTTTTCTTTAGATGCTCAACTGATTGTGTGTTATCTTCATTATTTTGTAAGCAGGTCTCGAATGCGGCGTGAGGTCCTTGTGGAAGGTCCTCAGGATAACGATGCTGATGCGGAGCAAAACTTCTCTCCTTCAGTGAGCTGCAGTCCCATTTCAGATACAGATGAACGCAAAAAAGCCCATTCAATCATTAATGGCCCCACAATGCTAAATGTCAAACAGGAAGTGGAGGAAGAGGAGGAGACATTGCATATCAGGCAGGATGCATGCACGTCCATGGCTGTGCGGTTCACAGAGATGAAGACTGAAGAGGAGCAAATGTCTGGCAACAGGGACCTGACATCATGTTGTCCTCAAAGTCTCAGGCAGGACGAAGCTTGCATCCACAAACTCGCTCCTGGATCTCTTTCCTCAGACAACATTCAGAAAAGCAATGCAGTCACAATGGAAGGTGACGGCAATTCACCTGTGGACCCAGCGAGCTTCAAGACATCATCGGAGGCATGCCGCAGCAGCCTGGAGGTGTCCCTTGACTCACCCTCAGCTGCCTCCTCGCCTGGCCTGATGATGTCTGTTTCACCTGTGCCGTCCTCATCTGCCCCCATTTCTCCATCTCAGTCTCTCCATTCCAACACCAAGATCAGTAAGAGCACACAGAGGCGTGATGAGAAAATGGCCAACCTTAGCAACATCATCCATCGACTTGAGCGAGCAGCCAATCGTGAAGAGGTGCTGGACTGGGAGTTCTAAAAAAAATGAAGAATAAAAATCCTAGGAGCCCCTAAAAATGGGGTTTTCTCACTTCTAAAGCTCTTGTCTGCTACTTTTGCCTGTCAGCAGGAACACAGAAAGTGATATCTACCAACCCAGAGATAAAATATCGTCTCGTTAAAAATTTCGGGTACTTTAAACAAATAATATTTATAAACATGTTTTAGGTTTTTTGATAAAGGTATCCTACTTTGACTTATATATTACAGCACTAGCTGTCATCTTTTAAACCAAGGAAAAAAGAGATACTTGGATGTGAAGACTTTGCAGCTATGGTGTCATAAAATGCACACTGAAGTTCTATAGATTGCCACTGGGTGAGATTATTTCAAAGTGAGACCTCTGTCTTAAGCCATCAAAAGCACTACTTATTTAAAAAAAAAAAAAAAAGGGACTCTGACCAAATTTGCTACTTTTTGAATAGCATTTTTTCAGATTTTGTCTGTAAAACAGGACAGGTAAAGTCAAATAATGTTGAGAACTTTATACAGACTTGAGGGATAGTCCTTAAAGACTCTAAATAGTGAACGATACATATGTACTTAGTTTCTTGTTGACATGTTTTTGGAACATTTGTTACACAAGCGTATAATGTGTGGTTGTACATGTTGTAGAGATTGTCTGCAATAGCCTTTCCCTCAACAAGATGTAGCATGGTACTGAAATTACCCTCTTACTCTCTATAAATTGTATCCTGTGATTACACTTGAGCGATAAAATGAAAATCCTGGAAAATTCGACAAAAAAGAAAAGAAAAAGGGATTGTAAGAAAAAGATTATTGATTTATTGATATTTTTTAGTGAAGCTGTTATCTTTTTTTTTTTGATTTTTTATTATGTTTATTTAAGGTTACTTAGCAGTTTACTGTAGGGCCTTTTTGTGCACTTGGAAGTAAGTGAGCCATTTGAAAGTTTTGAGCAATGTCGTTACTAATACATATTGCATTTACCTCACTCTTCCTCTGATGCACTGATCTCTCACACACATGGGGCGGGGCAATACGCTAACTCAGCATTTGTTTCTGAACTGCGGATCTGATCTGTAAAGTTTAGAATGTTTGACCCCAAAAGTTCTACCAATAATGATTTAATCCATAATTCAATAATGATGGAATATAAACTTGAACCAAGTCTCAAAGACGAATACCACAGGAAGTGACGGGGTAACATTTTCAGTGGGAACATTTTAGCATGCATATGTTTAAAACTAACTGTTTATTCCTGATTCATTGGTGGCACTAATAAGTTTAGGAATCTTTTGCCCTAATCAGCACAAGTCAATCTCTTGCTTGTTGGTCCTCTAGGATCCCATTTAACCCATATGTGAGTGTGTGCGTGTGTGTGTGTGTGTGTGTGTGTGTGTGTGCGTGTGTGTGTGTGCGTGTGTGTGTGTGCGTGTGTGTGTGTGCATCATAGGTGATGTGGGTAGAAGTTGCAACCTTATAAATAGGTATCATTTATTTTATACCTCAAGCACTGATCCTGATTCATTGTATTTTTGCATGGACTGTCCAATAACATGAGAGAATGTGCTGTAATGTGGGTGTGTCCTCATCCTCGTCTGAAAACCGAAATCCAAATAGGCACACTTACAGTTTTTACGTGAGTAAAGTAAGTACACTGTACTTGAGTAATAAACTCAGCAGTTGTTAAGATGTTGAGAAGAACACAAAGTTTTCACATAAACACGCTGGTTCAAACAAATCCTCTGCTTTTATCCTACTCCACAATTTGGAAACCTTTCCATTTGAAATATGCAGATACCTAAAAGTTATTAGGGTGCTTTCATGCTAGACATTTTACTTCTCCACAAAAAGAAGTGCTAGCTGGAGCGCCTTTTCTATTGAGATGAAAAAGGCAGCTCACTCTGCTGAAGTGGAGGCAGAAAATCTTAAAACGGAGAGAGAGAGAGCTGCTTGTGAGACGTCAGTGTAAAAATAGCAAAGCTGTTATTTTTAGTTACAGTGGATTGCAAAGTTGGAAAATTAGCAATGATTTTTTTTATTGACTATGTAGTAAATCTTATTAAAATGTTTTTCACTAGCACTCTGTCCTCCATGTTTGTTTTTCTCTTGTGCGCTCCAACTTGCAGTCTGATTGATTGGGGGGTATAAAAAAAGCACTTGTCCTCACTTTTGTGAACTTCTTTCTTTCTTTCGTTCGTTCTTTCTTGCTGTCTGTCATTTATTTAGGAAGTCCTCCACAGTGGACAAAAACACCACAGTTGCAGTGGGGTTTCCTGGAGGATAAATATAAAATGTGTGCTAGTGTTTGAGAGGAAAATGTTTAGTGTGAAAGCAGCCTCATGTGAAACACAAATTGGGTTTAGAAAAGGAGCAAAATTAAATGACATCAATTATGTTATAAATTTGTTAAATCCCTCAAGAAATTGTGAAAAGTTTACTTTCAGTGGACTTCAAATGCCAAAATAGGACCTGAAACCAAATGGTGTAATACTACTGAAGCGCACCAGAAATACACTAAACCATTGTTTGTTTGTTTTTTCTCCAATTGAGGATTTGCATAATCAGGTTAAAATTTATGTACATTTTTGTAAGCACTTGCAGATCCAATCGTCAGTACATGTAAGGCATTCCATGGAAGCAATAAAAACAAATGGAATGGTCCAAGTTGGCATATTATAATTTAAAGTGTGTTGATTGATCCACAATGTTAACAATTGCATTGAGCAACATGCGAGAAATCATTTCACCCTAAAAGTTGCTACCGTGGTACACTGGATATAGCTGTGTTCTATTGCTAGCTAACATTAATGAGTAAAAATTAAAACATCCTTTTACTAAAGTTTTTTCTTAGAACTAATTTGTGCTGTACGTATGATTAATTCTATACTAATTAGAACCTACTACATCTATGGAATTGCCTAATATAATACTAAGCTACAATAACACAACATTCTCAAGATTATAAACCTGTCAATTCTAACATTCAGTTGTGTGGTCAGTTATAATTGCATAAGTATTGCAAACTTACTACCCTACAATTGACAGCAAGTGTGACTCTAGTCAAATGTGTTTACTATTTCTTAATATAAAATTACAGTAAACCAAATGCTTGATTATTAAACCTTTCTAGTTACAATTAAAGTAAAAAAGGATTATTTTACTTGTTACTTGATTATTTAAGCTTTTTTCCAGATAGATGCAAAATTGTCTGCCCAGAGAATAAGTAAAAATAAATAAATAAATAAATAAACAAAGGGTAAAAAACTAAAAACTGTTTCTAGAATCTTACATTTGGTTTATTGTACTCATATAATAATAAGCAGATAAATTTGACCAAATTCAAAATATTTTCACTTGCTAAGATCTCATATTTGCAGCGGACCAAACAAGCCCCAACCTTAACCATGCGCGTTTCATGAGTGCATTCCCGTACTTCAACAAATAGGATTATACTGCTTGAAAATTAGACAGTTATGCTCATTAGTCTAAGAAGGAACTGGACACATTTATAAAACCTTTCAGCCCACAAACAGTTTTATCAACAACAAATTTAGTGACGTCAGAAGTCCTCCACTCAGTCAACTTATACTGTACTTACAACTCCACATATCCTTAAGTATAAGTGATCCAAAAAAGATTCTAAAAATTTGGTTGCATTGTGCCGATAATTCCTGAAGTACCTTTAAATATCTTTTATTTTATTATTGTTTTTTCCTAATTTTCCTAAGTGCAAATGTTTTTGCTACTGAGTTAATTTTTTTCTATATATTTTGTTGGTAGATGTAGATCCCAATACCTCATGATAAGAACTACTTTACAGCACTTACCTTTGTTACATTTATGTTTGAGAATAGTGCAAATTATGAAAACTAAACTCTGTGTTCCACGAGTCTTTGCCTTGTTGTATTGTTGAAATTGATAGTAAACCACTTGAAAATGTCTTATTAGTACTGAAGATTGGAGTAATAAACACATGTATAGAAATATGAATATTACACATTTACGGGGTAATAATATCTTAGGGTTCTTGTCACTAGTGTGCTGAAGTATTTAAATAGAGTGTACAGTTATATTAACCAAACACACTGAGTCAGACCTCATTTAGCAAACTTGCCCATGTTCTAGAACCTTCTCTCAGGGTTATCTAGCTTCTTTAAGCTTTATCAAACCAGTCAGGTCACATTGATGGTTAGCTTAAATTGTTTGACTTCTGCTTAATTTTTCTACAACACAGAGTGATTTCATTTAGAGCCTAATTTCTCTGTGTTTTTCACAATTTCTCGCAATTGGAACATACTTGTTACCTGAGAATAAGATCATCTAAGAGTTACAATTGAAAAAAGCATGGTATGTATGTGTGTATGCTTATTCTAAACTAATCTCTTAGTCTTCAATAGTTTATGAATTTTTTTTAGCTGATTTTTTTTTTCCCAAGCATGTTAGTTTGTTTAAAAGTAAATTGTCTTACAAATTGTGTATCATATTTCAAGGTATGTACCATACTCACAGTTTTTTGATGTCATTATCTAACCTGTTATAGCATAATAGTTATACAGTTATTTACATAAAACTATTTCAAATACTAGTATACCATTCCAAGCCTCTGTTTAAGTCCTAGAACATTTCAGCTAATCCAATGGGTATGTGCCTTTGGCGAGCCAAATACATGTGGTGGTTCTTTATGACTGTTGTGTGAAAACTGCAAACAAATGTCCAGGCACTGGACATTTATGAAACACAGAAGAGACACTGGTCACTTCTGAATACTGACACTGCCCCTTTCTCCCTGCAGCAGAGATGATTCATAGCAGCAAGGAAAATGCTGTCACCTGAATGAGATTAAACTTCCTTACAATACTGTTTTAACTCGGTTTTATTTTCATTCTGACGGTAATCTTCTTATTTCATACAGTTGTTAACATTGTCATCATGAAAAATAGTATGTTGACTTGCGCCTCCTGTAATCTTAAGTGATGACTTGTTGGAGAAGAGCTCCCTGCATGCCATAACTAAAAGTTGTTAGGACTTAGTCATGGTGATACTCAAAAAGCAACAGGATTGATTTCAACATTATTTTAGCCATAAAGATCCGGTTAATTTTTGGTACTCGTGTGTTTTGTAAAATATCTCCCTTAAAGTCTTCAAGAGGAAATGTACATTAGAAAGCCTTTACTAAAAATGAAAGTGAAATTAGTCTTAAAGTCCTAGATCTGTGAAATATAGCTCCTGCAGAAGGCAATACTTTAACATTTCGATCTGAGTAGCAAAAAAGTAGTAGTGGACTGAAAGTGTAAGAGACATTTTCATATCCTTCCCCCTTTCCTGTGAAACATTCCGACTTTGACGCAAGTTTCAGGTGTCATGTGTCTCAATCATATGTATCAAATCACTCTTGAATACAGTACATCATTATATAAAAGCCACTGCCTAGTATTGTTTTTTTTTCTCCTATAGCAATTTAAAAGGAAAATGTACACATGTACATTGTGATTTTAAAATGATTTTAGCATTTAGTAAAAACAGATTGGCAGCACAGCAGGTGGACTTGCTGACTTACAGCTCCAGGGTCCCTGTGTTTGAGCCTGAGTTTGAGTTATCTGCTCCTATATGCCTTTTGTCTCCCTATTGTTGTGTCTGCATTGTTGTGTCTACACCCTCGGTTTGGATCTATCGGGACCCTGAACAGGATAAAATTATGGCTGGAAATGGATGAATGAAAATTGGTTTTAGGATATTCATGAGGATTTTTTTTTTTTTTTTGCTGCCTGCAAATAAAATGTATTCATTTGAAAAGTAAATGTCCAAATTTCTAGCCAGCTGTTCAGGTCTCTTATTCTTTCCTGCTCTGGAAATCTAATACTTAGGATATCATCAAAATTGATATAAATATTTACAGAAATGCATACAAAGCCTCACAGGTTAAGGTGCTCATTTGTATTAGCTTTGATCACAGCATGTACGGTTAAAGGTTTCAAGTTCCAACTTACAGTAAATAGTAATTTTTCAGGTGCTATAAGCAAATATTTTTGAGTTGTTATGGCTTTTAAACTAACTTGTAATATAGTTTTATCTATCAGTAAGTCAATTTTGCTATGTTGTCACCTCTGGTGGACGATGCAGACAAATCATAAACATGCATTGATTCAGATGTTTAAAATACATCAGTATTTATATTCAGTTTATCAGCAGTAAGGATGTGACATTGAACCGTCAAATGTCACATCCTTACTGAGTGAGTTGGAGAGAACACATTTTTTACAAACTGAATTTTAAAGACCATCACAGTGTGTATAAAATTAAAATGATGTGAAGAAATGCATAAAGCGTATACTTGAAAATATTTATTTTATGAATGCATCATTAAGAAAAAGAACTGGTGTTACAGATTTCTTTGATGGATGTGATGTGTCTGAACCAGGGAGTTTCAATACAGTTAAACATGGGTTTAAGTGATCAACCTAAGGGTTAAAAGAAGTTTTATGCCTTTGCTTTTTTCTTTTTTCTTTTTTCTTTGCATGTCATTGATGTTTCTCTATCTTAATATTATGTTTTTATTGTGTTTTTCATTGTATTGTTTTATTTAACTGTCAGTGCGTATCAATTCTATCCATTCTTGCACATTAAATATGATCTGAATGCTTGGGCATCCTAGAGAAAGAGAGAGAGAGAGAGAGAGAGAGAGAGAGAGTGTGTGTGTGTTTGTGTGCGTGTGTGTAAGAGAGAGAGAGAGAGATCACTCGCTCTTCATCGAAATTCTGACTCATAAACACTTACTTTATGTAGCGTTACATAATCATAATAAAGTTCAGTATTTGCAAAGGCCTGTACATTTTTCTCACAGCCACCACTTAGGTCATGTGACCTAGCTGACCACTGCAGCTGCTGGATTGAGAGAGGAGTGCAGCAATGTGTGAGGCTCCTGTCGGATGCTTCAAAGACCTGCACTGCTCAGAATTTGACTGGATTGCCTTGGAAAAGATGAGGCCCACTGCTGTTCCTGTTTATTTAAAGAGCACTACATTTACACAGACACAACTACTGTTTTGGGAAATTATTTTTAAAACTGCTTGTTTTGCTTTATGTTGCTGAATATGATGTCTTTAAATCTGAATAATAGTAATAGGTCTAAAGAATATTTATACTAAATATTCTACAAAAATAAACAGGCATGTTTGTGTGCAGTGAACCCAGCATATATCTTTTCAGCACAATGATTGCTTGCCCAATTGGAAGTCACAGTTCTTTTGACTACTTACTGAGAGACAGATTCCACATGTAATACAAGACTTCTAATCAACTGTGCACCTGGCTAACTTTTTACTTTTTAGTGAAATAATTAGGTAAATCATCATACTAATGATAGAAAACTAAGCAACAAAAAACAAACAACACCCTTCTACCTCTTTCTCATAAACAGCTTTTTTTGAAAGGTGTATCCTCTGGTCAAGGAAAAGACGCTACTGTGTTTCATAAGGGGCTGCATCAAGCAGAGGAAATACCTAAGGAGACTGCTGCCCAGTACATTATGAAAACCTGGAAGAAAACTCCTGAACCATCCACGTTGTAGAAAAAATTGTTTAGAAAAATTGAGTCAGTGAGTGAGTGAGTTAGATACTTGGGCGTGTCGGAAAGATAGCACATGACGTGATACACCCATCATGAATAGTGCCCAATGCATAAACCTCTGGAGGCAGTGTTAGGATCTGGAATTGCTTCAGTTGGATTTGAGTTCTGTTCTTCAAATTTTTCTATCACAACTAGAAGAAAAAATCTTGGATTGTGTTCAAGTGCTTTAAAACTATTTTTAGGATTGAATTAACAATTCTATTGAAAGATCAGGAAGAAAAGGTATTAATTCTTATTCTTTTTTGTTTTTATCTTGTTTCATGTGGTCACAGGCTATTTTTTCATTGTTCAAATTAAGATGATCAGTACCTTATTGTTCATATTTGAACAATAGTGAATAATATAAAAATAGTTGAGATACACTTTATCTTGATAATAATAAAAAATATACATCTGTTTAGTAAAACAAAGTATGTGCTTACAGTACATAATTAAGCGATAGCATGTACTGCTTATCAGACTAAATGAGTTTTCAGCACTGCATGAGAGAATTTTATTGGCATGATCTGGCAACCCTGCCTTGCACAAATCTAAAAAGGAGCATAGATGACAATGCTGGGATTCATCAGGCACAAATTGTGAAAAATCATTCACTGGCCACCACCTTAAATCCAGACCTTAAGCCCAGTGAGAATCTTTGGGATTTGCTGGAGAAATCAGTATTCAGCTGTCCGACTCTCCCATCACCAATTCAAGATATTGAAGAATTATCATTGCATAAGCGTATCAAATTGATGCCATGGCCGTAATCAATACAAAAGGTGGTCCAATTAAATGGTAGAGTGTATGACACAAATAAACTATGTGGACACCAAGCGATTTATTGAATATATGTGTACAATGGAACCTTGAATTACGAACGTATTTCGTTCCAGAAGTGGGCTCATATATCAAAACACTCATAAACCAAATTGAATTTTCCCATAAGAAATAATGGAAACTCAAATTATTTGTTCAACAGCCCAAAAAACTAAATACATTTATTATATTAAGAATTAATATAAAATATAAAGTAAAACAAACAAAAAAAAACAAATTAACCTGGAATTTACCTTGAAAAAAAAGTAAAAATAAATCCAGACAGATAAGGGTTTCAATTTGTGCATGCAGGCGCTGTGTATGTGTGTGGAATTAGCCTCTCCCCTCTCCCTTTTCTTGTCTTACACAGTAAAACTCCCCCCCCCATCCCCCCCAGCTTGTTGAGTTTCCCAACACAGACAAACACACAACAGAAACACTGTTTTTGCGGGGGGGGAAAAAATCTCTCTAATGACACTCGACTGAGCGCAGACTAACGGAATCACTGCTGTAAGGTAAAAATAAAACAAATTAACCTGCACTTTACCTTTAAAAAGAATCGCGACAGAGCAGTGTTTCTGTGTAGAGCAGAGAGAGAGAGAGAGAGAGAGAGAGAGAGTGTGTGTGTGTGTGTGTGAGAGAGAGAGAGAGAGAGAGAGTGTGTGTGTGTGTGTGTGTGTGTGAAGGCGACAGGGGTGGGAGTTGAAGGATGGGTGTGAAAGTGCACGTTGTCAAATGACACGCACTCACCCAACGTGCAGGCTGATACAGACAGAAAAAATAGATCTTTAACCTCTCTAAAGAGACTTTCTTTTTGCGTTACACGCACGCACGCACATGTTATAATAAACAGTACACGCATGCTGCACACACATACATACAAACACAAAATAAAGTAAATGTAAATCTGACACAGTAAGGGAGACGATTACCCACAATTCCGCAGCGCACGAGAGAGGAAAACCATTGGCTCGGTTGTGATCACGTGACGCTCGGCGTCAAAACAAGAACCGCATACTTGATGCTCGATATTCGCTACTCGTAAACCAAGACTTGCTCGTTTTCCAAGTCAAAATTTATTAAAAATCTTTGCTCGTCTCGTAAAAGTTTGGGCACCCTAAGAGTTCCAGAGTCTCTAATTCTTTTTGTACAAAGTTTCAGACCTTAATCAGCTTGTTAGATCTGATGCAGGCAACAGCTGTCATCGTAAATGTCAATTTCAAAGCTTTACAAATACCTTGACACTCTAAACCTTGTGCACACACTTGCGGACACTCAACAACCATGGGTTCCTCTAAGCAGCTGTGTAAGACTCTATAAATGAAAGTTAATTGATGCCTGCAATGCAGGAGAAGTTTACAAGAAGATAGGAACCGTCAAGATAGGAAAGCATTGTCAGCTTGTAGTTTCCGCAGTAAGACATGTAAGTGAGAGATGGCAGTTCAGAGGAACTGTGGAGGTCAAGATGAGATCTGGAAGACCAAGAAAACTCTCGGAGAGAACTGCTCGTATGCTGGTCAGAAAGACAAATCAAAACCCACATTTGACTTTAAAAAACCTAAAGGAAGATTTAGCAGACTCAGGAGTGGTGGTGCACCGTTCCACTGTGCAGCGATGCTTGCACATACAGTACAAGACCTTCATGGAAGAGTCAGCAGAAGAAAACCGTACCTGCGTCCCCATCATAAAATCCAACGTCAAAAGTATGCAACAGAACATCTACAGAAGCCTGATGCGTGTTGGAAACAAGTGCTGTGGACTGATGAATTTAAAAAAGAACTCTTTGGCCACAATCAGCAAAGGCATGTTTGGAGAAAAAAGGAGCAGCATTTCATGAAAAGAACACCTTGCCAACTATTAAGCATTTGGGTGGATCTATCATGCTTTGGGGTTGAGTTGTAGCCAGTGGGGCAGGAAACATTGCACGAGTGGAGGGAAGAATTGATTCCACTAAATACCAGCAAATTCTGGAAGCAAACATCACACCATCTGTAAAAAAAACTGAAGCTGAAAAGAGGATGGCTTCTACAACAGGACAATGATCCTAAACCCACCTCCGAAATCCACTATGGAATGAAAATTTGTGAGTAGATCTTAAAAGAGCTGTGCATGCAAGACGACCAAAGAATATTATAGAACTAGAAGCCTTTTGCTAGGAAGAATGGAAAATCCAGAGTACAAGAATTGCCCTGAGGGGGCAATTAACCCCCCACCTCTTTACAAGAGTCACACCACCCCATTCCCGAATGATTCACACAATTTGCCACCTCTTTCATGGATCTACGACAAATGGTACAGGAATAGTTACAGTACGTGCGAAAATCCCCATTATAAGTCAAAGATGCCCCTCCCAGAGCAAATAAACTTGCTCGCCTTTTGTCACAATGAAAACTGAATTAAAGGTAAATCAAATATATTATGTGTGAAATAAAGTAATTGTGATCATATTTGGCTAGTAATTTAAACTTTTTTAATCAGCATTCATTTTATTTCAATAGTCAGTTTAGATGTTTGAAAGCCTAGAGCCTAGCCAATTTTTTTTTCACTGTTTTATTATGTCTCAGCTGCAGACCAAATTGGGGAAGTGACAGTTTTCAGTCCAAAGCCAACAACAACTCCATTAAGGTTATGGTAAAGAGCAGAATACCATCTTCCACTTATGTTCTTCTCTTTTCTGCCACCTCTGAGGGACAACAACGGGAATGTCTTGCGAAATATAATGTTCATATATTCATTAGATTATCAGAGACAATTAGAGTCTGTGACACATTTGTCAAACACAAGGCCTGGGAATGTGGAATATTATCTGTGAATATTATATAAAAATAATATTAAAAACATCCTGAAATAAACTACTGTTAATAGAGTCTCTTTTCACATTTCCTGGCAGATCTGTACTGTAGCATGTGTGAGCTGATGATATTACGCTTAACTAAAAGTGACAATGATCAACTTTGTCATCTACACTGTCTATAAACCCCATCTGTATGTGCGCTGTGGAATCTATCACAGCTTGCTTGACCACAGGTTAACAATTCAAATGCATATCAGGCGGAATAAACAGAAATTGATTTGACAAATTTCCGGATCTGTTTTTTTTTTTTCACAGCAAACATGAGCAAGCTACACTTACTGTAGTCTGATTATCACCTCCATTGGCGGTTTTCCCTTGCCTATTTCATACCTTATCAGCAGAGGGCGCAATCGACTTTTTTATGCCATAACAGTCTCGCTTATTGACCCTTCATTAGATCAGTTTACTGTACATATACAGTACACTAACTTAATTTATTTACACTAAGTTCATTTATTTTACCCATGAAATTTAGTGTTTTTTACTGTAAGAAATAGTCATGGTTTTGATAAATATTATTTGCACTTTTTTGCATGTTGTTGTTTTGTTTACATAATTAACCCTGAAAAGAAAAGGAAAAATTTGCAAATGATGTTTGTATTGAATCATATAAAGACAAGCGCATATCATCCCATCCCTAACCAGCACACTTTTTGCATGTAACTTGTATGTGTTATTAGGCCAAGATGATATCAGTATTTTATCTAAAAATATAGATCAGTATATCCCTAATAATAAATAAGTTAATAGTTGTTCTTGTTTGTAATTAGTCGTGGAATCGATATATGGTTGTGAATTCAGCCATTTAAACTGAAAACAATGCACCCTGCTAGCAGAAGAGATGAGGTGTGTATGTGTGGGTAGTGGCATGGCTGACTAAACTTGTGAACAGGCATGACTCAACAACAGAATTTTTTTCAAGGTGCTAGTTTAGGATCATTCTGATATCATGCTAGATGAAATGAAATTGCTCTTACTTCAGCGGATTTTTTTTTTGTATTTCCAGCAACACAACAACATGTATTTTAAATGTAACTCTCTTTGTTTATGAATAATGTTGTGCTATTAATTAATTGTGAACCAACAAAGATATTTGAACACTGAGCTTTTATTACATGGGAACAAGTGATTTTGTTTTTAAATAAGCTTTAACGCAGAGCTTGTGATAAACAGTTTCATGTGGGGGTAGAAAAAAAGTAAAAAAAAAAAAAAAATACTACAGTTGTTTGAGGTAGAATAATCCCTAGTAAAGGCCTTGCCTTAGTTTAATGTAGAAAAAAATAAGTACAGGATTGTATTGTTAACAATTAGCTAATCATCTTTATGCATAATTCATAGTTTATCTTAATGCATAGTTTTTACTTTTCACTTCTTTTTTTTAAGCTGTGTGCTTTCTAGTAGGAGGAGGAGGGAAGACAGCAGAGTCTGGAGGTAATCCAATCCAATCTAGCTTCTCCTCCTCCAGAACACAGGGTTTTCTTGGGAAGATCACAGGTGAGGCATTCATTTTAATGTGAACTTAGCTGTATATTTAAACTAAGTTTGTAGTCTTGGGTTGGATCAAATGTTTGTCCATTAATATTTGGGGCGCTGACAAATTTATTGCTCTTTTCGTTGTCAACCCTAGAGTA
This sequence comes from Clarias batrachus, assembly GCA_003987875.1. Taxonomy (NCBI): domain Eukaryota; kingdom Metazoa; phylum Chordata; class Actinopteri; order Siluriformes; family Clariidae; genus Clarias; species Clarias batrachus. The sequence continues at coordinate 960,098 of QMIH01000073.1, forward strand.
GAATTGCATGTTAACGTTGTAGGAATTTCCCCCTTACCAAGATTATAAAGGACCTAAAGTAAATGTATACCCTGCAGTTCCATAATCATTAATTATAATAGCATTTTCAACCGTAAAATACAAATTCTTTGCAGTGAATGACTGCTGAAGTCTGAAACCCACAGACATCACCAGACTGGTTTTCTTAAAGCATTTTAGCCTTTACTTTTTCGTGGAGCAGTGAAAGTGAAAATGTGTGTTTGTGTACAGTACATACTAAAAGGGCTCTCACAGTAGAGGCTCAGGCATGGATCCGAGTACACTAGACCCCGAAGTCTGCTATGTTTATGTAATGTGAACACTTCATGCATGTATCAATGCACCTTGCTTATGTCCACCTGAAAAGATGAGCATGGTTCGACTAAAATATAAAAGCCAATAGCTGTTAAAGTAGGAAGGTGGATGAGGGCAATGCACATGGCGTTTTCTCCAAAATATCAGGCATAGTGCATGGGTTGACTTCTTTGTACTTTTCCTTGTGATTATTGGTGGCTTGCAAACCAACAAGGTGTGCATACCGCCACCTGCTGTATCATAGACTGTAAATACACAAGGGTACCTAAGTATGAAACAATATTACTAATATGAAGGCTGACCAGCAGGGGAGAGGCGTTTGAGATCAATCATACCCAGGCACTGCTAAAAACAGTCCTGGTTAGTGTGAAATTACCCAGTGTATGTATTGTACAAAATAGAGTGTGAATAATCTTTGCATATTATACATTCACTAAGTACATAAGACTATTTTAGATGGCTTGGGGAACTAAATGTGTTTTTGGTCTGTTTGTGCATCCTTCAAATAAGATGGGGACCATCTGGACGTGGTGCCAGTCCATCGCGGAGCACACAACCTCATACCCTCACTTGTGTGCTACGGGAAATTTGGAACAGCCAATTAGCCTCTCCATATCTTTGTACTTTGTGAGGAAACTGGAGTACCCAGGGAGAACCCACCAAAGGTAGACATGGATTCCATGCGCACGGACATGATCGAGGTGAAATTCGAAGCCGGATCCTGGGGGTGCAAGGCCACACTGCTAACCACTACACCTGTAGTTGCTCCTGTTGCTGTAGAGCAGTAATCATAAAGTTTGGGGGGGAAAAAACACAGAAGCTCTTATGAACTTTTCTGGAAGAGGGCACAAGTATATTTTGCCCCACACACAAAGTAAGGAGAAAATTTACGGGGGAAAACCTTTTGGGGAGTTGCAACATTTGGTGTTCACAAGATCTTCAACTCTACAATTAGATACTACTGTATATCCATGGCAAAAAGCTATTTGGGAGGTGGATTTTTTTTTTTTTTAATGTAATCTAACCACAAACATAAGACCTTGAAGATTGCCAGACTTTGACAAGATCCAGGTTATTTGGTCAGGAAATAATACTTTATACTTAATACTTTCACGTGGGTATGTTTATTTTCACTCAAGTACATAAATACTGTACTATTAACCCAATAGAAATAGAACTCCTGTTTTTTGTGCTTTTACTTGGTTTATTTTACCTGCTGGTGAGAATATGGATAACGGGACATCAACAGACAACAGAAAGAAAACATGGGTAAATTAACTTTCAGACGGAGAACTCGCCCTGCCAGACAGAGAGGTCTCAGCCAAAAGCCTAAACTTACCATCATAGCACCCAAACAGGTTCCGATGTAGACTTCATTACAGCTACAGAATCAGCTATCTGGAACAACCATCTACCACAGGCAGAAGCTGAACAACTCCGGCTGAAAGTCTTTGCAGCATTAGAGACTTAGAGACTCCACCAGATCTGTTCTCTCCTAGACCTACATGTATGCCTCAACACCACTTACTTCACCTACAGAGGTGACTTCTATAGACAGAAACATGGCTGTCCCCCATGTCGCCCACTGCGGGTAATCTATACGTGGAGGAAGTGGAGAGACTGCTCCGATCCATTGGTTCAGATATGTAGATGACTCCTGGGTGAAGATTAAGATCCTTGAAGTACAGACCATCACAAAGCATATTACCTCCATTGACACGCGTATCAAGTTCACCAGAGTAGACACCAAGGACTATAGGTTGGCCTTCCTGGGCTGTGCAGTGCTCACTGGGAAAGATGGGAAATTAAAAACAGTTCTACAGGAAATTAATACACATATATATTATACAACTAATATAATTAACATTAGTTCTGATCAAGCAAGGCTTTGCACTTGTGCCAAAATAGAGCATAACAGCACTGGGGCATTTAACTATATCACTCCACTTGACAGGTGTTCTAATAACCCCTAAACAAGGCCACTGCTCTAAGTGTCATAGCTTTCCATTTCATGCTATTTGGGACTCAATCTCAGAACAGTTAGCTAGATGAGGCAACTCTAAAGCAGAATAAGTGAAGATATAAACAGAAACTTGAGAAAATGAGATTTACAGAACTGTCCAGCACCCCCATGGTTTATTTTCCTCACCCGTTTGCTGCATAGTACTGGTAAGAATTTAACATTATTTCTGTTAACATTACTACCTTATCTACACTATCAGTCTTTAACTGTTGTTCACCAGCTCAGTGCTAGTTTCTCCAGTAACAGAAGGATATGTATTGGCAGAGGCAAATAAATGGTTAAATAAACCAAAAAATGATAATAATCTGTGGATAAAACTGTTGTGCGTCACACTCGAGGATGTGCTGAAAACACATTTTATTTTCCCATATTACATGTAAACATTGAATGTTTACGATTTCACAATATGAGAATGTTGTTTAATTGATAAACATGGATTAGTACAAGAGGTAAAATAGCAAGTTAGCTAATTGATCTGGATAAAACCTCAAGTGATACTCAATGTCAGATGTTTCTTTACTACAATTGTTTTTACCAAAAATACCAATATTCTATTAGCTGACTGTATTTAAAATTTTAAAACATAATAATTAATAAATAATAACAAAATATTGCAATAGCTTGTAATAGCAGGTGCCATTTTCAGAGCTGCATGGAAAGTATGTGGGAAGGGCGGAGGATACAGTTATTGCCATGTACAACTTTCATCTAGGCGTCAAGTTCAAAGAGTCCATAGTTAATGTAAGTGTGGTTTGATAGCCAAAGTGCCTCGTCTTTACTTTCAAAATGAAATAAAAATTTCATGTATAAATTTTTTATGCGCGAGTCATTCAATGGTACTTTGTTTGTTCTCTGTTAATTCCTTGACTCTTTCCAACGATCAGTGCATTGTGTCCTTTGTACTCTACTTAGAGACTGCAAAGTTCTTTGTATATAATTCCACTTCAGTCCACAAATGGGAGGTGTCATAATTTCATTGAGAAAATAGTATGAGCAAGTCAAGTCTGCCATTTAAAAAAAGTTGTAATTTTTTTTGGTGTTGTTATTAAAAAAGAAAATAGATTGTGAAATTATTTTAACACATACATTTTAACAACAATACGCTAACTACCATCTATGTAACAGCTTTGCTCAGAATGTAACCGCTGATGAAAGCTCTGGTGCCAAATGCTAACTTCATAGTGCATCAGTGGTGTTCCCACATCAGTGGTGACTGTGAAACTGTATAATCTCCATACGGAGTTCATTGGAAGATATTGTAAATGAATTGCCAAATTTGAGAAGCTGCCTAGTTAGTTAGCATTATGGCTTGGTGATTGGCAGTATCCAAGGTATCTTCCAAGGTTGGAAGATGAAAGTATCTTCCAAGGTTGGAAGCTCAAGTCTCACATTTGTTCTCTGTGCATTTTTTTCCCTGCGCTTGGTCAGTTTTCTCCTGATCATTTGGTTTCCTCTTACAGACCAAAGGCTACTGTACATTCACATTATAAGCCACATTATTTACTTCAGATTTTTCGGTCTTATCGGGTTTGTATATCATGACAGTTCACGTTCATAATTACAAATGACTTTTTTCTGACTCTAATGTAGATGCATCTGTCCTCTGAAACAGCGCACATTAATAAGTCTTATCTCTAGGGATGCTCCGATTGATGGCCATCGATTTGAATCAGCCGATAATCACAATCCTTATTCTCCACTTAAAAGCAATGAAGTGTGAATACTTTGAAAATGAACCGTTATCCACAATGTCAGCAGCTAAATCTTTTAAGTCAACCCTTACTCAGCCACCTATAGCAGAAGCCATCAAAAAGCTTAAGCCTTACTCTGCAGAGAGTAAAAAGCCAAAAACCATTATCACAAAAATAATAATGAAGAGAGAAATACAGTAAGAGAGAAATATCAGTATGCTTATATACCTTAATGCTCCCTGCATGCAAGCTGACATTGAGCGACTATTCAGCACAGCTGCATATATTGTGGCTGATAAGAGATCTTAAAAATTCAGAAATTCTATTTATAAAGAAATGCCTTCTCTCGATGCTTGCTAATAAGCTCGCCACATACAAAGTGATTGATGTCGATGTTTATTTAAAAAACGTTAGGTGCAGAGTTTCTATATTATTCATTGACAGAGCATTGTTACATGTGCTGCATGTTATAACGAGTGATGATAGTAGACAGTTGCATTTTGGATAAGCATATCGGCATTTGTGAGAGCCCCTTAATGTGAAATGGAATGGAATGGTATGGAAAATACAGTAAGTCCTCTACTTATAAGTTAGTTCTGTTCCAGAAGCATGTTTGTAAGTTGGATTTGTTTGTAAGTTGGGAACCAACAAAGTGAGTCTTATATACCTTTGACACAAATATACAATATAAAGCATACCAATCCACTCAACGAAATCTGTACTCTTTCCCAACACGGCCATCATGTGGCCAAAAACTGTAACCATGTCTGCGGAAATGAATCTGACAGTGAAATGTTGTCTCTGCGCCTTTAAATCTTGATGGGGGCAATCCCGGATGGCATTTTGTCTCAAAGCAAATTTTCCCATAAGAAATAGTGGAAACTCCAATGATTCATTCCACAACCTAAAAATATTAATATAAAGATTATTAGTAGAAAATATAAAGTAAACATAACCCAAAGTAAACTGCATGTTACCTTTGACGCTAGGGTGGTATTGTGTAGAACGACTTTCTCACACAAACACAAACACACAGGCACGGATGTTGACTTTACTTCGGCTGCAAACCAAGTTTGCAAGGGAAGGCCGGGCGCCATTCTGTCAAAATTTTCTTCGACTGTGAACTCTGTTTTATGGAGGATTTTCAGAATTTAGGATTAGACTCCATCGTGACAGCTTTACAGGACAGCCATTTTCTTTCATTGTGCTTCCGGAATGCTTTATTGAACCCTTGCACCCCCACATTTTATACATTCACTTCCACACTGAAAATATTGTATATAATTGTAAATATTGGTATCTGGTGCATTGCAGTGTCTATTTTTGTACAGTACACGTGACCTACTTCTGCAGTGAATTTGGCTGCACCCACACAATCAACACAATCTTCCATCCTAGGAAGAGGAAAAGCATCGGGCTTCGTTACAGCATTGACTTCGTTTTTGTACAGATTATCGGAAAATGAGGCATCTGACTTAGGTACTAAAATACAGGGAGAACTCCACGGACTTGTGCTAGGGACAGCTAGCCCATTCTCAATTAGGTAGTCGGTCTCCTTCTTCATAACTGCACRCTTTGTTGGATTTAAACGATATGGGTGTTGTTTAATAGGAGCATGTTCACCCACATCGATATCATGCTCAAGAACAGATGTCCGAGAGGGAACATCAGAAAATAGGTTGGGAAATTTCTGAATCAGGGCTATGACATCAGCTTGAGATGCTTTGGGCAAATTTGCTAATTTTTCTGGTAATTGATTCAACGCATCTGAATTTAACAAGCGAGCTGAGAACACACCATTTCCACCAAAGTCAAGCTCATCTACTTCAGGAAAATATTCAGCAGGGCTTCCATTAACTTCTATTGATGCAGCAGTTACAGGTATCACAGACGAACTTAGTTCTGAGTCAGTAGAGGATGTGCGAACATTATATCTCTTAAGCAGGTTTATGTGACATACACGAGTCTTACGCTTGCGATCAGGTGTACAAAGMAAATAGTTAGTGGGACTGAGTTTTTGTTTTACTTTGTATGGACCACTAAATTTTGGCTTAAGGGAAGAGCCAGGGATGGGTAATAAAGCCAATACTTGTTCTCCTTCACTGAATGAACGGGAGACAGCTTTACGATCCCACCGCGTCTTCATTTGGTCCTGACAAGATTTCAAAGCTTGGGACGCAGTAGCTCTTGCTGATTGCAAGCGTTCCCTGAGAGTACGAACATAGGCCACAATGGATTTCTTTTGGGAAATCGGTGATGGAGCCAACCACTGTTCCTGCAAAACCTTTAAGGGACCCCGAATATCATGTCCAAACACAAGTTCTGATGGGCTGAATCCTAAGGATTCTTGTACTGCATCACGAACAGCAAACAATAAGAGAGGAACCCCTTCATCCCAGTCTTTTTTATTTTCCACACAATAGGCACGCAACATTGTTTTAAAAGTCTGGTGGAATCGTTCCAAAGCCCCTTGTGACTCTGGGTGATATGCACTAGATACCTGATGATCTATTTGGAGTTCTCTGACTACCTGAGAAAACAACCGTGACATGAAGTTAGAGCCACGATCAGTCTGGATACACTTGGGAAGACCAAAGGTAGTACAAAATTTAATCAAAGCTTTAATAACTGTCTTTGACTTTAGAGTGCGCATAGGAATAGCTTCTGGATAACGCGTTGCGGCACACATTAGCGTTAACAAATAGCAATTTCCTGAGCACGTTTTCGGCAGAGGACCAACACAATCAACGATAACCCTTTCAAAGGGTTCAGTTTCAATTGANGGAATGGTTTGATTTGGCTTACCCACGAGTTGACATGTGTGACAAGACCTGCAGTATTGAGCGACATCTCTTTTCATACCAGGCCATACGAAATACTTCAAAGCCCGCGAGTAGGTTTTGCGTATGCCTACATGACCAGAACAGGGATGGTCGTGAGCCAACATGAGAACTTGGCCACGGAATTCTTGAGGGACTACAACCTGAAATACATCACGCAAACCATCAGGAGAATGAGGTGGTGACCACTTTCGCATTAAAATTCCATTTTCAAAAAAATAAGCAATTGGGTGCTTCTCCAGCTCCCCTTTCTCCACTGCAGTCTCCAAACAATGGGTTAGCGAAGGGTCTGCCTTCTGAGCCATTGCCAACTTCACACGTGTTATGTGGAATTCATCTAGTTTAGAAGTAGCCTTGGGAACATCACTAGCTTTCACACAGGGGTTAAGCTGAGACATGTTTTCCTCAATTGTTTCCTCCTGACATAGGAAAGAGTCAGACAAATCTACCACATCACCCAGTTTCTTTTGCTGAGCACGTGTTAACACACAAGCAGGAAACACAGAAGACATCTGAGCCACTAACTCTGGACAATCACTGGGTTCAGATACAACCTCTGGAAGTGACATAATTTGGTTTCCTGCAATATCATTCCCTAAAATGAATGAAACACCACTGACCGGCAATGCTGAACGGACTGCAACTTTAACAAAACCCGAAAAACCTTTGGTTTCTAAATATACCTTGTGTAAAGGTGCTCGAATTACAGTCATGCCAATACCTTGAATTAACACATCACTCCCCAAATAAGACTATTCTGAACAGGGCAATGCATTCTCTAAAATGAACGATTGAGCAGAACCAGTATCCCTCAAAATTTTAATGGGGTTTCTTGTCAGACCAGCCCCTAAAGATACATATCCCGAAGATAGGAAAGACTCAAACACAGACTCATCAGTAGACTGTGGAACTGACTTATCCAGCAGCTCTGCAGCATTTACCTTTTTGCTAGCAGTTTTTTGACGAGCAACCTTGCGCTTTAATATTGGACAGGAGGCAATTAAATGACCTTGCTCATGACAATAATAACAGTCACGGGTTTCAGGCGTAGAATTAGTCGGAGAGCGAGCCTGAGCAGATGTGTTACGTGACTTCAATTGGCATAAGGAAGAGTTAGTATGAGATACAGGCATATTAAACACAGTCTTATGGGTCAACACAAATTCGTCAGATAAGACAGCAGCTCTAGACAACACATCAATCTTCTGCTCATTCAAATACACCACTAATTGCTCAGGAAGACAAGACTTAAACTCTTCTAGTAACATCAGTTCTTTAAGCTGYTCAAAACTTCTCACGTTRCTAGCMGAACACCACTTTTCAAAGAGCAAGCACTTCTCACGWGCAAATTCMACAAAYGTTTGGCWATTTGGTTTGACCAGATTCCTRAAACTTTGCCTGTATGCTTCAGGCACACGCTCATAAGCACGCAGAACTGCAGCTTTAACCACGTCATAATCAAGACTCTGTTCCAAAGAAAGAGCAGAGCATGCTTCTTGTGCTTTCCCTGTTAATTTACACTG
>QMIH01000074.1:16156-27346 GCA_003987875.1 Clarias batrachus
CTCCAATAAGAGTAGGAAATCAACTGGTTCCAAACTTCAACAAATAAACACAAAACAGCAGACTGACACCAGATCCTCAAAAACACAGTGAATACAAAACAAACACACTGAGCTTCCTATATTTACCTCAGAAAGAAATATCTTCTTACATTACCGGCTTGCTTTTACCTCCTGACAGGTTTCATTTCAGCCTAAGCCCTGGGACAGGAGTTGTTTGTTGTACTGTCTTAGAAAATTGTAAGGATGAACACACAACAACACCTAAAAGACCTAAAAGTATATAAAACACTGTATAAACATTTTTTTTTTTCTCGAACAGTCTTAAACTTTAATGGAAACACTAACACTGTGGTAAAAGAATAAACAAACTGATCTAAAATGCAGCCATTAAACAGCACCTGTCTTAAAAACTCTGCCTAATTGACAGTCCTACTTACCAATGAGTAATTGTTTGGTGCCCTATATTAAATCCCGAAGGTATCACCAACCACACATAGATTTTCTGAAGAGTGGTTTTGAGGCTCACGTGTGGGAGCTCATGTTGTGGCCATCTTTGCATAAAAAGGCAAACAGGTGGAATGAAATCAGCCTGGCATTAGCTTAGCGAAAATTAACATTGGCTGTGGCTAACATTTAATTTACATCTTAATGTTGATTTATATTTGATTGAACTACCTTCTGTACAGTTGTAAATTTAGTTACGGAGACCAAATATGTTTTTGTACCAGTCTGCAAAGGTTTTTTCATGTTGTGATGTTGGGCATTTTAACATGAACCTCTACGGGAAATGACTCACTTTTGGAGCCAGCTACAAGTGGACAATCAAGGAACTGCACCTTTTACCCCTTCCAGATGGCTTCATTTTTCTGAACCGGAGGTTATACCCATGGGTGAAAGTATGTGGTGTAGGCTTTAGCAGAAGCTAGAACTAATATTCAAAATTAAGTCTAAATCCTTGCTATTGGTTACCGTCCCCAGGATAGGTTCCAGACACTCCACAGTGCTTATATGGATAAAGCAGTTACTGAGGATAAATAAATATACAAATTCTGAAGTAATGTATAATTTTCCCACACTTTTAAACAGCATAGTCATAATTTAAACAAAGCAAGTCTTAGATAAAGAATTAATTGCAGACTCACTCAATATAACATAGTGTTTTGTCAGCGAGAATGATTAACCGCTATCTGTAATAGACACTCATGCAGTGCCTATTACACTATGCTGTTTTGATATTTGTTTTACTGTAACTAGAGTCTTTTTATTATAGTTTCCATTAGGTTTATTTACAGTGGTTTGTTTCTTTGCTTGTCTCTTGTCAGTATGTATTCTCTTTCCCTGTGTTCTGGGTCAGTATGTAAAGAGGTGTGTGGGCAGTTGGGTTCAAGCCTTGCAGTGCATGTCTAATGGAATTCATATGCCAAGAAGCTGGTAATTACAGAAGACCACACAGACCACTAGACAGTCAAATATCCACCCTGTTCTGCCCCTAATGCAATGTCAATCCCAGGGAGGAAAAGTGTGAAAATAAGAGTGTTCACTCTTATTGGAGACCTTCAGATACTGATCAAGTCTTAGTATTTGTAACAAAGAGACACTATACAAAAAAAAAAAGAAAGACAGAAAAAGAAACTATAGTATTTTAATGTATGCAGCAAGGCGTCACAATATTCTACCAGCTTATAAGGAAAAGAATGTTTTGCCTTTTGTGTCTGAGTAGACGCAGTCTAGAGTTATTACATGATATTCAATAACAAAGCAGTCATATGTGACCTGTTTGATATGTAAGGAACAGGTACATGTTGTTACAGGCAAATAATCAATGGCAGGGTGGTGTGTGTAGCAGCCACATGAGAATTCACCATTGTTGTGGTAGAACAAAAATATATTATTATCGTGGGAAAGGAAGCACAACTTATTTCATAAATAAACTGTTTTGTTAATGCATTAAATGAGATTTTTAAAGCACGATATATTTGTCATTATAACGACCAAGACATTTAAAACAGATAAATATATAACAAAAGATTGATTACATTATCTCTTCCTGTATATAAAAAGCAGAATATTATAATGACAAATAATATTGCCATTATCTTAAAACTATCTGCCATTCTGCTGTAATGAAGAGTGATCCCGTTGTTCATTTACAACAGAAATTATTCTGGTAATACATGGTTTAAATGCATCGCTTAAGAGATTTTTTTCTGGTCTAAGTGAGCTAAAGTGTTCAGGCTTCTGTTTGCTGGTATTTGGGAGAAAAGTTATCACTTACACAACATTCTTGCCTTGGGCCTATTAGAGATAAGGAAAAACAGGGCAATGTGAGTACTCACTGCATATAACACACTGCCCTTTTCCATCACTCTAATGGACCCAAAGCAAAAACAATCTTTTTTTTAGCACTCTGGGTCATAACAGGTGGACATTTCATCAAAAAATAATCCTTGACATTAATTCAGAAACTAGCAGGCAATTATATATATATATCAGAGGTGGCAAAAGTAAATAAACTCAATACTAAAGTAAAAGTACAAGTCTAAAATGTACTTAAAATGTACAAAAGTACAAGAACCTGATTTTTATAAGCAGTATTTTTAAGTATTTTAAACACAATTGAAGTTGATGCTGTTGATAACATGAACGTGCAAGTGTAGCAGAGATGAGTTTTTTTTTTTTTTTTTTACAGAAATCTAAAAAGTTCATAATGTTTCCCACAAAAAAGATGTATTAATAATGACTAAATAAATGTATGGTTCATTCACTGTGTTCAGATCCTTCATGAATCCTTGTAGGCATGACAAGGAATACAAATATTAGGCCAATTTATTTAACACTTTAACACAAGTTATATTAATGATTTTTTTTCCGGTTTGATTTAGACATGGCTGGACAGAGAGGAGTATACACTCCATGCAGGTTTTTACACAGTTTTACACAAATGATATTACAGCCAGGAGTTGAATGTCTATCAGCATTGTTGAGTTTTATGGATAAAGAAGAAACCACCTTACAAGGAGGCAAATAGCTTTCCCATGTGTGTAGTTTTATTCCTAGAGAGCTGTGGCTTTTCAGAAGCTAAATATAGACCTCGGCACCTTGCAGTCAATAAAAATTAAAGGTTTCAGCTTCTAATAGCCAGTGCTGGAGCCATTGGGAATATATCTTGAAATAAAAACATTATATAAATATAAATTATTCTATAGTTGTTTTTGTTGTTTTTTGTTTTTGTTTAGTTTTTTTGCAAAGGTAAATGAAAAAATGATAACTGAGATTATTAAGGTGCTGAAGCTAACAGAAAGGAGACCCTGGATATGATGCTGATAGCAACAACATTTAACATTAATTAAACGAAAATGGTGAGCATCATTGTTAGCATTGTTAGCATCTTTAATTACTTCAAAAGTTAAACTACCCAGTTGACATCATTGCAACAGGTACAGTAGACAATAAGGCGATATGGTTTTGCCCAAACTTTATAAGCTTGTTTTTTTTTTTTTTTTGTATTTTGTTTTAAAGGAAACAAAATTGTTATTGGCGTGAAACACAAACTAAATGTGTAAGAGTTCACAACTCTTTTGCTTAGCAAGCTAGCTAGTTAGCTAGCTCACTTCTAATCTTACCGTACGCCAGTTCAAGATGCTTGATAAAGGATCCATTAGAATCTGTAGCTTAAAGATCAGGTAGGTGGGATCCCCTTCCCAGGTAACCAACAATCACTTTGGTGCGATATATGTAGAGTAATCTATAGTGTCGTGTCTATAACAAATGTACAGTGTTTTATGTTAAGCTGTACTTTGAGAGCCACAAACAGCTGCAATCAAATTCCTTGTGTGTGTCAACATACTTGGCGAATAAAACCTGATTCTAAGTCTGATAACAACCTTGCAGTCATTTCCGCAAACTCCGACTATTGGAATTGTTTTGCTTCTGTCCCTTCCCATGTGGGGGAGCTTACTGTACTGTAGGTCACAGTATGGTGTGAGTGACAGCATAAATACTTAGGTGTGAAGTAATGATTCTTTTGTAATGAGCAAAAAAACAATTTCTTTTATTTATTTAGTGAATATGAGTAAAAAGTATCACATATGGAAAATACTCAAAGTACAGATATACAAAAAATACTTAAGTACAGTATCAAAGTATGTGCTGCTAAATTAAAGCAGACATTTGGTTCGATTTTAAAAATACCTTTGATTATGGACTCTCTATTGCCTTCAAAGCTACACTATTTGTATGCAGTAGCATGACATATGAAGGTTGTTACATCTCTAAAGAGATTTTTATTTTAACTTCACATTAAAAACGTTTGTTTTATTGAACAATGCTTGTTAGCAGTGATCTTCCACTTATTTTTAATTACTCTGTTTAAAAATGTGCCCATCTTGTGACTTCATCTGATCGTTCTGCTTAGTTCATTCCAACAAAATAAAGGAGTTTGAAGTAAGCAGAACACATCAGTGTTAGCCAACCAGGAGTTCATTTCACTTCTTAATGAGCATTTGTTTTCTGATGTTAAAAAAAAAAAAAGTTCTCTTGTAATTTGACATGCAATGGAAATACAGAGAGACTCTCATATCTTTCTCATTGTTCATGAAAAACAGAACAAAAAAATGTAATGAAGCAGAAAACTCAGGTACTGGAAATCATACATGACTGAACAAATGAGCCTCCTGTAATCTATCATATTTGAAGAGATGACAAACAGATCTATCTAAAATGAACCAAGTTAAACATTTCTCAGAGCCAGGGTGTACTGCAGGTGTGAAAGAGGTGTGGAAATCACACAGACCATGTGTCTATATTCAACCTCAGTAAAACAGTGTGCTCTCACCCTTTCTCAATCTAATTGAGCTGCGATCAAGATAATGTATAAAAGTGAAATGCATAAGACAGTTTAAATTGTGTCCAAATGTTAAACAAAGGCCATTTTTTCCCTCTTTGAGCAAGATTTGACAGCCAACCATTTTTCAAGACAAAGTGAAATAATTTTATTACATTGGGTGAGATATTACAATTGATTCACTTCAAAGTTAAAAACCATTTAACACATTTAGTAAAGATCTTTGGTCTTGTCAATACACTCACTTATTCCTCCTCTATACCGCTTATGCTGTACACCGTCACGAGAAGCCTGTCCCAGGACCCCAGGGCACGAGGTGGGGTACATGCTAGAAAGGGTGCCAATCCATTGAAGCGCACACAAGCACACATTCACACATTCACACACTTTGGAAGTGGCAATTAGCCTACTTTGCATGTATTTGCACTGTGGAAGTAAACTGGAGTAATACCAGGAGGAAACACAGCAAACACAGGGAGAACACACAAACTCAACATGCACACAAAAACAAAGGCAGAACTCAAATCCTTGACCCTAACCACTAACTCCATGTATGTGTGTGTGTGTTTTTTTTTTATTGAATTAAAAATGTGAAAGTGCTCGCCCTATCATAGTTCGATTCCCGGGTAGTAGCCTTAATGTGAGAGCCCCCTAGTGATGGGGAGGAATTGGACACGACTAAATTAGTGAGAAAATCAGGGAAAAATATATTTTAAATATATATATGAATGTCTCATATATTCTAGATTTGCGAAATTAAGTGAAATATCTCAACCCTTTTTTAAAATTCCGATTATAATGCAAAAATCCAATGTCTAAACACATAGAATTTCTAAAAAAAAATGAATTTCCTATAATCAGTGAAAAAGGATTTACAACACAGGCATATCCAGCTTCTGAAAAGTATGTTTATTTATACACTCAGTACTTGGTCAGAGCTTCTTTAATCTTTAGCATCAATGCAGAAATTAAACAAATTAAAACAAAATAAGACATAGTATTTGATCAGTACTGTATATGACACAAACCATTTGTATGGCTTTATTTGCTAAACATTCAATTACATTTGATTTGTACATTGATATTGCATTGATTTTAGTTTTTTCCCCAAAATAATTTTCACTTATTCTTTTTTAATAGAAGAACATACAGTATGCCCCTTCCAGTAAACAAAAAGCAGAAAAAGTTATTCCATGACATCACGACCTGGAGCTTGCTTTTTCTTAATGCAAGAGTACTGGCTATAAACATTAGTCAGTGTAGATGACATGGTGTGAGAACAAGTTCTGTTTCTTTGGCGCTGAAAAACAATTACATTTATATCTACATAATAGCATTTGGCAGACATTATTCAGGGTGATATGTGACTGGTTTGTTGTGTAGCATATCCTTATGCTAGTGCAGACTGCTCTGAGTATTAAGATATCAACAAATGAAATCACTGCCACATGCAGGACTGTGCAGTGAAACGAACAAATAAAAAGTATACGGTACAATCTGTTTACAAATGCTTTTTTTAGTTGCATGATTAGTGTTTATTTAATTAGTTCCAGAGGAGATGGATCTTCATTGCATTGTGAACACAGTAAATTATTCATTTGTTTTGGCATAGCCATGGTTATGACAGAGAAAAGTCATCAGGTTTGTGTAATGAATGATAGCTGATCAAGTCAAAGCATACGGATGGCTCATCAGCTGAAGTAATATTGCAGCATATTCATCCATGGGACTGTAATCAGAGTTAAGCATGTGCAGCATGGAGGGGAAAACAACATTAAACATATGTTTATTCAGATGGTAGAAGTAACTATGGAATTACTGTACCTAGTGATCTTCTGTTTGAAGAGAATGTGATGTTCTGCTTAGAGAGCTGGTCCGCATATACAAACAGTGTACTGTATGTACACTTAATTAATAAAAAATGCTTCCATGGAAACCTCTTTTCAACATCTAAGCTTTTTTGTTCATGTAAAAGCTTAAAATATGTTTGATAACGAAGTGCATGAAGCAACATGACTGAGGCTTGAGGCCACTGCCACTTGTTGAAGATGTACTGTATATATTGTACGCAAAGGGGAGGTAATGAAAGGATGAATCACAGACAAAGCAGGTACAATACAATAACATTATTGTAGATATGCTTCTGGTATCTGTCAATGTAATTGTGCCTGCTTTGTCTGTGATTCATCCGTTCATTACATTTTTTTTAATTATTATATACTTTACAATTATTGGATGTACAGTACTTTGCAAAAGTATTTCAAGCAACGATGCCTTCAAAAGGAATTCAATTAAATGCTTTAATTAAACAGCATTAATATTACGGATATTGGGTATGACAGCCGGCAACCCAACCCCTCAAGTAGCTGCTACAAAAACGTGGGATATATATCTCCAGGGTGGGGAGTTTCTGTCACCTAGCGATTGAATGTGGACGGACCAAGTTTAGAAAGTTTAGGAAAAAATTAGGTATGATTTTATTGAATGCTGAATCTTTTCAAAACCATCAAGAATACTGATTCTGTAAGCAAGGACGCTCCAAATAAATAAATGTTTTAAGCATGGCCTTTTTTTTTATCAGCTGGAGCTTGCAACAGTATTAGGTTCAGGACTACATCCTGACAAATTGCAACCACCCTGAAAACACCCTGAAATCCTGGTTTTGCATTGTAAATAAAAGATTCTATAGAAGCTCTGTATCCAAGCAAATGTCAGGATTGTCTGCATTCCTTATCGCCTGAATGCAATGCCTTCAATAATATGTATTCAAATATAAATGTATGCTGCTCAGCATGTAGCAATAAAATTAATTTAAGTAGAGGTTGTTTATTTCGATTTCTCCCAGGCCATATTTTAGGTGAATCAAGACAAATATATAGCGACATGTACAGTATAAGCCTGAGAGCTAGATACTCTTAGAGCTCTTTTATCTTACATTCGTTTTTAAGGAACTCCTCTCTCTTTCTTTCTCTCTCTCAGTAGGTTTAAAAGAGGCAATAATACATTCAGCGGCTCTCCTGGATCACAACCTCATCTTGATCTGAGAGGCTGTCTTTGTGCCTTCCTCTGGCCTTTAAGTGCCAATGATAAAAGGTTTGACTCCAAAGCATTAGACAACAGCAGGATCAGGTGAACTAATGTCATCACAGGAAAGAAAAGAGACTACACTGAAATGGGAAAAGTTTTATCTGTTCATCTCCGCCATTTGGCCAAACAACTTTCTAACCTCATCAGAGAGAAGTTTTTTTTATTTTTTTTTTATGTCGTTTTCTATTTCTGAATATGACTTGCAGCAGTGACTCATAATTACGCGATTCAGGCATGGAACGAACAAAGAAGCGAACAAATGGACAAAAATGATTAAGATCAAAGCCGGCATAACAGATATGTGTTATTAAGGTTTTAATATGGAGTGCTCACTGGGTCAGAGGCATGTGGTGGCAGACAGCTGGCGTGCCCATCAACCTCATCTCATTGAACGCCACCTCAGTTTTGTGATGGCTTATCAGTTGTGAGATTAGTCCCAACGTACCTGATTGGAAATCCTTTCAGGGGTGCCTTATCTTCCGTGCCTACAACCCTCCAGTCTAATCGTGCAAAAGGGAAGTGAAACAGAGTGTAGCCTTAGCAACCAGCTACCAGGCTGCACATCAACATATGCATTCATGCCAGCTGTATTCATTCATATTATATTGCTATTTTTACATTCTGCTACATATAACAACAAATAACAGAGTTGATAACAAGATCAGCAGGGAAGTCACTGCTGGTTTGCAGTTTCATCTCATTGCATAGGGATTTCAGGATCCAAATATTCAAAGTTCAGATACTGGGTAAATATTGTAACAAACTACCAGCTTGACTTCATCAAGGCTGACAGTATGTGAATGGTTTATTGAATTGTTTTCCTTTACAGGGCAGATTGCGTTAATGGATACAGAGATTACAGGAAAAGTCAGCAATATTTTTTTGCAATAAAACATATAGACCACAACATGAGAAATGACAAGATTAACTGAATTATGTGGACTAACTTGAGGATGAAAGAATTATAGTGTGGTGTGTTTTCTACTGTTGTGTACATTGCAGTTTCTTCTGCAGTACACTAATTAAGAAATGTCTTTAAACAGAAAGAAAATTCAGAAAAACTATCCTCATATGAAAATCAGGGATATCAAGGATATATATATATATATANNNACAGTGTAGTTGGGAGAGGGTGTCATTTCCTCATATGTGATGTCAAATCTTATATATCCTTAAAAAGCTTTTTTTTAAAAAAAAAAAAAAAATCAACTAATGGTGCATGTGTGTGTTTTGTGTTTGCAAGCACTCTCCATCTCACTCCACTGCTTTGCTGCTGTATGAGCTTTATTCTGCATCCTCGCCTTGTAGTCGTCTGGATGAGGTTTATATTGGGTCTTTACTAGTCATGTCTGTGACAAGTAAGGGCTGGTGATTCTTGATTGAATGTTCTTTAAATAAACATGAGAAGAAAGGCTTTGAACCATACAATACAAAGAGTTGTAATACAAAACCATACAAAGGGTAGCTTGGCGATCAAGGTGGTCCATGCGTATTAATGGTCAATCACAGATGAATGCATTTTTGCCATCATTATGAATAGTCAGGTTATTGGGAGAAATTAAAGTCCTAGGTATTTTTCAGCATAAGCCTTAGTCAACCCAGGCCATTAATAAAAAAAAATTGCTTACAATTAGTTATGTGGTTATTATAATAATTATAATGGTTATTATAAGGAATGCAGGCTCTGGATGGATCAATGCAAAGTCAAAATAGTTAGTTTTTTTATTTTATTTCAGCAGTTATATTGCCATCTACATTCAGTCGATGGCAAGTTTTTAGATGGGGACATTTCTGTGAATATGCAGACTAAAGAAGTAAATTATGATTGTTTTTCCAAAATGTAACATACAAGCAAAGGAAAATTTAACGACGCAAAAAGAAGGACTAATACAACATATGGATGAGAGGCAAACATTCAAATCAACATCTAATAGTAGTCTAATATTTTGTGAATATATATTACTGCACTCAGCTTAAGTCCATAGTTACTGAGCTCTGAATAGTGACGTGCAAAATTACAGGACTACCTCCTTATTATTTGCACGTAACTCGAGTCTGAATACAGCCATCGAAGATTAACCCACTCAACCAAGATGTGCTATATATGAATCTATTTATACAACAGTTTCTTCTGACCGAGTAGTATAATTGGATGAGAGCCGTTCCATGAGTGGCAATGATAGATAGAAACAGCTTTCATGGTTTATTCTACTCACCTTTCGGCTACATAATAAGAATTTTAAAACTATATTCTATAACTCCTGTTAATTACACCAACTGTCAGGTGCTAACTGTTGGTCGCCAGTCACTGTTATCCATGAAGGATACAGGCACGGAAGGTGTTGTTGGAGCAAAACAACTGGTATAAAGTAACTAAATAAAGAAACAAATCATAATCTGTTGATTAAAAAATGGTGTGTGTGGAACAGTTATATGAAAGCAATATTAAACTCAAATCATGCTGTTGTGCCTATGCTCATCACAGTTGTGCTGATATCCAGCACAAAAGCACTCACTCTAATGTGATATTGCTTAAATATACTGTAGATCGTACAAAAGAAAATTCATTCATTGACAAATTCAATGACCTTAATTTTTTTAATGTATGTTATATTTTGTTTAATGTGTTCTGTATGAATATACACTGAAAAAAAAAAACAGTTGCACGCTTCAAGATTTAATTCAGCACGCAGCGACATTTCATGTGTGCAAATGATTCCTCAAGTTCATGCACTTCCCTCCTTACCGTATTTTAAATCAAACTTTATTAAAACTTTATTTTAAAAAAAAAACATTATATATATATACAGACCAAACGTTTGGACACACCTTCTCATTCAAAGAGTTTTCTTTATTGTTTTCTTTCTTGTGTTCTTTATTGTGTTCTTTAGCCCAAACGCGTCTCTTCTGCTTGTTGCCTGTCCTTAGCAGTGGTTTCCTAGCAGATCTTCTAGCATGAAGGCCTGATGCACACAGTCTCCTCTTAACAGTTGCTCTAGAGATGTGTCTGCTGCTAGAACTCTGTGTGGCATTGACCTGCTCTCTGATCTGAGCTGCTGTTAACCGCCGATTTCTGAGGCTGGTGACTCGGATGAACTTATCCTCCGCAGCAGAGGTGACTCTCGGTCTTCCTTTCCTGGGCGGTCCGCATGTGAGCCAGTTTCTTTGTAGCGCTTGATGGTTTTTGTGACTGCACTTGGAGACACTTTCAAAGTTTTCCCAATTTTTCGGACTGACTGACCTTCATTTCTTAAAGTAAT
>QMIH01000074.1:27491-166853 GCA_003987875.1 Clarias batrachus
GAACCACTTTCCTCAAAATAATCCAGTAAACCCTCAAAACAAGAAATCACTAAAAGTGTCTAGTAAATTCAGACTGATTTGCACACATCTCTATATTGATAACTCATTTATTCAGCTTTATTCTTCATATAGTGAAGGACAGCAAAAAGAATCAAGTATAAACATTTATGATAATAATAATAATAATTATTATAATAATAATAATAATAATAATAATAAATAATGTCTGCATGAAAAAAAAATTAAACACAGAAGTCACGCATACATCAAGCTCTGATTCCAGAAGGTTAACATTAAGAACTGAGCAAATATCAAGTGGATTAAAAAAAGCTATTACAAGCAGCACACCAACAGCGTAATATCTTCCCTCATGGGATTTTCTGCGGTGACAACAAATTCACTTTAGCTAACACAGTTCCTCAGCAAAGCCATGCATTTTCTCTAGCCTTTAAAGAAAACAATTTGTTTTTCCATCCCTGTCACCAATGCAATTAAAATCAGAAAAAAACAGCAGTGTGTGGCGAAGACATCAGCATAACACACTTTCCACTTTAGCACTCTGAAATGAGCCTCTTTACACTGGTGCTGGCTTCATTCACTGCTTATCAAATGAAATGTGACAGTAGAGAAATAATAGCTCAAGCACTACAGAGGCAATGAGCAGAATGGTGGTGTTTTTTTGTTTTTTTTTCTAAGAAGATGCCTGATGAGATAAATGAAATGATAAAAATTCTGACTTCCAGGCAAAGCTCAGAGTGTGGCAGGGCTTAAATTATTTTAATAATCCACAAATGCAGCCACAAACAATTTCAAGATCTTATCATAATCTCTCCTTTCAAGGAAACTGCACAAGAAAGGCATAAACCACAGGCTTCACAATAAAGCAATTACAACATGGAGTAGATGCTTTTGTAAAAGAACAACGTAAAGCGCACATTAAGCAGGATGGTGTTTAAGTCGTTACAGCATCATAAAAATACCATTCATGAGTGAAAATCTCATTTATGACTGGTGAAACATTTACATAAATATTTTGTCACTGGGGACACATAAAAGTGCTTTAAGATCTTCTCAGTATCAGTACACATCAGTATAAGAAACATTTTGTTAACAGACACACACAGCATATATCTCTTCTTTTGTTTCAGCAGAAAGCACCAGTTGTGCTAAAATGTCCGATCTACGTGATATAAATAAATGGATGAATAGATGAGTCTGTAAATTGATGTCTTACTCTCGCTCTGTCTGGTCTAATCTGCATCCATTCCTGAAAAGCCACCCAAACGACTCAATCAGGCTTCTGGGCATGATGGCAGATGAAACAGTTGTAAACCATGAGTCTTCCTAAAGCACAGGCTTTTATGCAGAACAAATGTTGATGCATTACAAGTCAGTTCACTGGCCATGCTCTCTGCTCTTTCTCTGGTATAATGCCAGCTTCTAAATACCTCCTTTTGGCTGAACGGATAACAGGGATGTGTTTTAGTGCTGACCTGATGCTCTGGGCCATGTTATCAGATAAAAGCGGCTTGCAGCAGTTGCCGTGCGACCCTCTCCGTTCTTTTAGAGGCTGGTTATGTACTCACTTAGCTGAAGTCATTAGTTTTTTCTCTCCTTACGGGAAGTGCAGGCAAGTTGTTTTAATTTAACATGGATGAAGAGAACACATTCGAAATCTTTAAAGCCGATAAAGAAAAAGGGGAAACTGATGCTGGTGAGCCCACCGACCAATTAGATTGACGCAGAGAAAGTGTCACAGTCTTTGCAATCCATTAGAAACCGTCTCATCAGCAGGTGCAAAGATATATTCTTTTGAAGCCTACATTGATCTTGAGTTTTTTTTTTTATTCTCCTTTTAAAAACACAAGATTTATCTTTTTTTTTAATTCGCTGCAATAAACTATACAACTTCAAAACTTACACGAGTTCCCTTGAAGACCTTTTTTGAAGTGCAGATAAGAGGGGGTTTACAATGTGCTATGGATCAGTTCTTTATTATTTTGCTCAACATGACGAAGTGCAGGCTCCATCTCATCAGAGGCTGGCACAACCTTCTCTTTGTTAGAATGGATAATGTCTGGAATGATGCCATTGTTAACATTATTTTCAATGTCTTTTCTAATATCGCTATGTAGGCTATCAATCTTTTCCTCCACGCCAGGGCCATTATTTTCGTTCTTAATTCCCTTTATTTCAGTTTCTGCAGCATTTTCCTGATCGTTCGCCTCGTCAGTTTCATCTGCCTTTTCTTGGAGCTTATCCATGCTGTTACTGTCAATACCAGTATTCTCTGCAGCATCTTTCTTTTCACCCAGGGGGCTTTCCATGATTGGTTCCTGGTTAGCAGTGGCACAGCTGATTCTCTTTACAGTTTCCTTGGTGCCATTGCTGATGTGAGTGTTTTGAGGGTCTCTAGCGACGGTGTAGCTGGTCTGGAGTGAGGAGAGACTACGCTGGTGACTGGCTGGCTGCTGGCACCGGTACAGGTCACGAAACGCAGAGCGGAACTTCTGAGACATTAGGTTGTACACTACAGGATTGATAGCACTGTTGGCGTAGATGCACGTCCTGCAGAACAGCAAGAACCAGGCGTCCAGGTATGGTGTGCTGACAAAGGAGTTGATTAACACCAGGGTTCTGTATGGCATCCACAGCAGGGCAAAAAGGACCACCACCACAGCAAGCATCTTGGTGACCTGAGGAGAATTGAGATGACACAGTATGTGTATGCTGATGATGTTAGATGTTAGACTATGTTAGACCCAGAAAAGAGTGGGCACTAACAAGAGGGGTTTTGTAATACAGCTTTTCTCACCACAGAGTTTTATTCGCCGCGGTCTGCGCAGCCGATCGCAGACCGCATTTAGACTTTAAGTGCTTTAGCTAAGTATAACTCCATCACCCAGCGTTAGAATACAAAGAATAAGTGCAAAGTGCCCTTCTCTTTTTCATTATACCCACTGTGAGGACCTTGGTGGATTTTCAAAGTGGCAATTTTAAAGATGTAAGCTTTTTGAAATTTCTTAGCACAAAAGTTTAAATATGGGTTGCCGGGGAGGATAATATACGTCTAATTCTTTTCTTTCTGCATAAGCCTTATCTTATTCTTGGAAATTGATTTAAGGATTTTTTTTCTTAATTTGTTTGTATGTGTGTGTGTGTGTGTGTGTGTGTGTGTGTGTGTGTGTGTGTGTGWTTTTTTTTTCGCTCCGAGAGATTGAAGTTGTTCTCGTGGACAAGTGTGTCTGGACCACTGAGCACAACTAAGTAGCTCAGCTTTTTATTGTGTCAGTTTGTTTACTGATGCTTTTAGATCTATTTTATGGAAACACTGACCACTCTCTGTGCAATCTACCAGACTGAAGAAAAAAAAAATGGAATGGACTGAATACCTTTTAGTAGTTGTAGCTGAGAGCAGACATGAAAGTCAACAGCTAAAAACAGTGCAAACAGTGGCAGATAATCACACAGCTCACATAGTGCTATGTTTACAGATGGCAGCAATTTTAGAGACCATTCAGATTCATGGCTCTTCTCTATGTCATTATTCAGGACATTATTGCTAAATATTTGATAGGATTTTACTAAGTGATAGCATTTATACTACCGATTAATATATCAGACTGCTATATTGTCAAAAACACTTCAGTAGGAAGAGCTGTACACCTGCTCATTCGCACAATTATCTACTCAGCCAATTATGTGGCAGTAGTAGTGCAGTGCAATATCATCACCCGGATACAGGTCAAGAGCTTCTCAGAAAGCCTCAGGTGTTCCTATTAAAGTGTGAATTTAGCGTATTAGCTTAATTCTGAATTAAATTGGGGGGGGGGGGGGATAATCAGTGTACGCATTTCACATGATTCTCTAAAGAATGTCTCCTGAGTCTGGTACATGGTGGTAACATTAACTTAAAAATCTACTGTTTAACAATGTTACACTGTGACGGCTGCAGCAATAATAATTATTGCGCTGTCCTCTGACCCAGGTCTAACATGGCTAGTTCTAATGAAAGCATTGAAAGTTCATATTACATGTGCACAACAACACATATGCCTGTTTTTTCAAACAAATAACTTAAAATACATTTTCCATCCATCCATCCAGGAACATCTGTAGTTCAACTAGGGACAATGGCCAGTGTATTTATTCCCATTTTATACGACGGTGGTAGGACCTCTGGTCAACATGAACACACACACTTTCACACACTATGGGCAATTTGGGGGTGCCAGTAAGCCTAATCTGTATGTTTTTGAACTGAGAGAGGAAACTGGAGAACCCAGAGGAAACCCAAGCATGGGGAGAACATGCAAACTCCATGCACACAGACCCGATGCGGGAATCGAACTCAGGACCTGGAGGTGCAAGGAGACAGTGTAAACAAATAAGCCACCATGCTGCCAAAAGGCATTTTACTGTCCCACAACTTAAACTAAACCTTGATACATGGAGACATCATCCTTTATGTGAAGGTTGGGAAATTCCACATTATGTGCATTTCATGAAGATAATGAAAATAATAAAATTTAAAAAGGTTTTAATGAATTATTAAAATGTCTTTAATGGCCATGGATGACACCATAAGGTAATTTGTTAATTCTTTACTAAAGCTGAACCGTGTTATTTTCATCTCTGGTACTTATTTTTTACGTTAAAAGAAAAAGAGATAGAGAAAAATGTATGAATGGTTAAATACATGTTTGCTTAGACGTAAGGGTTACATGCCACACCAAAGATTTTAATTCTAAGAGATATAAGAGACAACAATCATGCAATCATTCATGAACACTATCCATTTAAACTTTGACAAAACACCACACACAGTGGGCACATTTTCCATCAAAAGTCAACATTTCCTATCATGCCAATCGGATCGCTTGTTTTTGAACAAGCTGTGTCTACTATGAGTGAACTAAAAGGGTTTTTAGAGAATGATGAAGTCAAGCAAAAAGGATATATACACTCTGGTACTGCTGTTGCAGTCACTCCATCATTATATATATATATATTCACACAGTCTCCTCTTAACAGTTGTTCTAGAGATGTGTCTGCTGCTAGAACTCTGTGTGGCATTGACCTGCTCTCTGATCTGAGCTGCTGTTAACCGCCGATTTCTGAGGCTGGTGACTCGGATGAACTTCTCCTCCGCAGCAGAGGTGACTCTTGGTCTTTCTTTCCTGGGCGGTCCGCATGTCAGACAGTTTCTTTGTAGCGCTTGATGGTTTTTGTGACTGCACGTCCCAATTTTTCGGACTGTCTGACCTTCATTTCTTAAAGTAATGATGGCCACTCGTTTTTCTTTACTTAGCTGCTTTATTCTTGCCATAATACAAATTCAAACTCTTTGAATGAGAAGGTGTGTCCTTTTGGTCTGTACTGTATATATAGGGCTATAGCTATCGGATATTTTAGTATTCGAGTATTCTACCAAAAATTTTATCAATTAATCGAGTAATTGGACACTTTTGCTTAATTAAACAACAATGTAAAATATATAAGAGAAACAAAGATTAATTTGTTTTCTTTTTTAGAAAAATGATATAGTCATATAGTCATGCATACAGCATTTTATCAAAAATAAACATTGTCATAATTCACAATACAAGGAAGAGCTAAAAGTTGACTGAGATGAATTAAGTGCATTACAGTGCCATACATTCTTATTTTAAAGCATTTTCTAAGATGCAAAAACATTTTTAAAAAAGGTATTTAAAATGACTTTAAATATAAAAAAAAAACTAGGGCACACTTTAAAATAAATTTAAATATATTTTTATCGTTCCCTTCCATTTTGCAGCCCACAACAGAACGCTCCCTCAAATCAATACCCAGCTAACTGTTTGCGTCTCCTTCCGCTTTGTGGGTGACGTAAGCGCTTCTTCTTCGTCTGTGTTTACTAGCGGCTTGCATCCGGAAGCGCGCTGTGTCACGCCAAACAAATAATTGCGCAAAAACATAATGCAAGCTTTTAAAATTAATTAAAAGAAGCTTCGAGGCAGAAGATTTTGCTTCGATCATTTTTTGTAATCGAATTACTCGAAAAATCGTTTCAGCCCTAATATCTATATATACGCACACACAAGTTATATAAAATGAGACATTTAAATGTTAGATGCACATTATGTTATATATTCAACAAAGATATACTGTGGTAAAGTTAGTTTAGAGGGACTTTCTTTTTCATTCTCTTTTCCCCATCTTCCTCCTATCCCTAGCCTTCGTTGGGTGCATTTGGGAGCCAGAGTATTTAAAAATAAACAGAGATTAAGCTTTATGTTTAATGTCACTCTGTTTGGTTTGCTGCGTCTGCTTTTATTCTGCTCTTGCTCTGAGTTGGGATTTCTGAACAATGATATAACCTTATGGGACCACAGGAATATGTTCAGTTAGACAATGCACAAACAGATGCTAAACAGCTCATACCTGTACTGTGGCAAGGTGCTGCACTCAGGTACCAAAGTGAAATGAACACCCATTAGAGGAAATGGATGTTTATGCTATAAAGGTTTTTGGATTGATTATAATGTTTCTCATGATATTCAACAATAATTTTTTTTTTTTAAAGTTCTTGATCTCATTTATTGCCAGGTGGCGCAGTGGTCTAGTGCTCAGTCGCCTTGCACCTTCAGGATCTATTGTGGAAGTGCAAGGCCATTACACCACCGTGCAGCCTATACTCTATAATATATATAATTGAAACTCAACCAACATTATTAATACTAAATAGTATACTTATATCACTACAAGCACAACTGCAGGCTTATTTATCCTTTGTGTCAAAACGGTGGCAGATGGAGTTTAAAGTGCTTTGAAAAATGATTTTTAAAATATTGGCTAAATATTTTGGCATTTGTGCTTTGTAACACTCTTATGACTCAACAAAAATATGCATAACCTATTCAATTCCTGTTCCCATAGAATTTCTTTTCCTCAAAAACTGCAAAAGTGGAGGTATCTCAGTTTGCTATCAAACTGTTGTATACTGTTAAGAAAACTGTTGCATCAGTTGCAAGGTGAAAGACTTTATGGCTGAGGGAGAAAGAAAGTAAAAAGAGAGAGAGAGAGAGAGAGAGAGAGAGAGAGAGAGATTGAGTGAGTGAGTGAGTGAGTGAGTGAGTGGGTGAGCAAGATAGAGAGTGAGGGAGAGAGTGAGGGAGAGTGAGTGAAGGAGTGAGAGGGAGAGAGAGTAGCACATTGTCATACAGCTTATGGCTTTGTGGCCATGGTGACAGAGAGTAGACGGGCAGCGTATAACCTCAGGAAGACAGCTGTAATAGAATCACCATCTAAATCCACAGTTCTCTCTTTTTAGTGCACCATTTTAAACAAAAAAATGACACCTTCTGCCCTCTTTTTTCCTTCGTTTTCTGAATAACACACACTTCCAACTGAATTGCTTTTCCTGTTAGATCTCAGGCCCCCCTCCCCTCTTTTTTTTTTTTTTTGTCTAACCTCATTAAATTAAGTAAAAAATATATATATATATATACCCCGGAGTACAGAAAATGTCAAACAAACACTACAAATCTCTCGAATGACATGTGAATAAAATGGATCTTGCAAAGCTAATTGCTATTTGTCATCCTACACCACAGATAGACTGACAACTGGTGAGTGAGCCCTTCGACAGTCGTGACAAATTCTCAGCACATTTTAATTGAAGCAGCATGAGATTGGGAGGAGCTCCATTAATTATCACAGTGCCAGATAATGAGTATGACTAGCAGTGACATTTACAAATACCTCTAGTTACCGTGATTCCTCATCAGCCTGAATCAAGGTTTTAACACGGCAAAAATAAAAAGCAGCCTGCTGCTTACAATTAAGTGAAATAAAGGGGAGCTGCTGCTTTAACAATAGTTTTTTTTCTGATTCACAGCACAGATAAATTCCCCCAGATCTAGTGATTATGCCCATCCACTGGAACTCTGTCTGCATCCTGAAGCTTAGTGAACTTTGTGAAATGTTGAGATAATTGTGTACTAAAAGTGCCTGGAGAACAAAGAAAACAAGGAGTCTAAGAACGGATTCCTGATCTGTGGGAGCGGAATCAGCAGCAGCGGCATTACGCGTACTTCACTGAGCACCACAAATCATATTATGCTAATCTTCTTCTCAAGTGGAGCCCTCTTTAATCTGTGATCTATGCCACATACCAGCAAGTGAGCGCACACACAGGCTTACACACCCAAGTAACCACAAAACTGTCAGATGGGCTCACCCACCCACACGAGATCAGTGGGAGCTCCAGTAACTCTTCATTGGGAACAGGCTGACAGCTGATCTGGAATTCACCTCTGGAACTGTAGAGGCACCAAAGACTAAAGGGTGTAACTCCAGTGCACGTGTGTTTGTATGTGTAGGAGGGTTTGACCTAAAGTGGCAAATCATGTCATCATAATCACACCATGTAACTTGTGTTTCATCTTTTGTAACTTGTATTAGGAGCAAAATATTCCTTTAGGTAGCCAACATTAGGTTGGGATTCTTGTTTACGCTTAATCCTAACGAAGAGTTGGTCTTTCTGGAGAAATTCGCTGCAAAGCCAAGAAAATACATGGCCTGGACTCGGACAAAAAAGCTCCGCACTGTAAGAGTCCATTCGACCACCTTTGGCTTTGATTACAGCACACAATGTGGTGGCCAGTTTGTGTGCGCAAACGATTCCTCATGCTCACAGAACCACTCTTTCACTATCTGAGGCCTAGCATATGCTTGTGCCAAGAAATTCTCCACTAATGTTATAACCTGGTCATGCAATACAGACTTCAGGTCACCCGCAGACTTTATTTTACTGCCATAATATTGCAGAGCCTAGACCTGACCAACTGAAGCAACCCGAGATCAGAACACCGCTTTCAGGGGCTTTGTACAGTGGTCACTATGCATGATGGCATACGCTCCACTCCGGAATAGGGTCAGTTAGAACTCATCAGATCACATGACCTGTTTCCATTCATCCAAAGTCCAGTCTTTATGTCTGATAGCAAATTGAACCCTTTTTTCTGATTAGTCTTAGGTTTTGTTATTGCCACACAGCTGCTGTTTAGTCCCGATTTCTCATCACATTTGCTGCATATTGAAATGTTACAGCTACGTTTTTCACTGTTGATTTTTACCATGCAACTTCACCAAGTGTTCACGTAATCTGCATTCACGATTTTTTTCCGATTACATTTTTTTCCACAAATTTCCACTACCCTTCCGGGTTTTGATAATGTTTTGAATGGTTTTTAACCCAAATCCAGTCGTTTCTAATCTCCTTAGTTGTTTTCTTTGCTTGATGCAGCCCAACAATTTGACCCTTCTGAAGTGCGGACCTTTTTGCGTATAACATTGACAACTGCAGAGAAAAATGAATGCAACATATAGCATCTTTTTTTTTTCTGCTTTCTGTTGTTAGTATAGCAACAATAAGCATGGTAAATTAAACACTACATTGATTTCTGGCCTACAATCTCTGCACGATTACGATAGACGTTAATTGCCACCTGTTTCTGTGAAGTAAGAATTGTACACATAATGTGTTTACTTGGAATTCACTTATAATTGAAGTCAAATGGCAGGTGTTGGAGTATAATCAGTAAATGTTTCAGTGAATCACATATTTTGTAGAACAACTTAAATGAGATGTTTTGTCTGCGGTATTTGTGAATCATCTGAATGATTCAGCCTTTCAGAAAGGGCGCTACTTGTGGCTTTGATTTTCTGGCTATGCATCATGAATACCACAAACAGCATTCAATACTGCAGTACTGCTTTTTATCGAAACTTGAATAGAACTATAGAAGCTTTCCTGTTAGATGGTAATGGCTCTCGTTTCAAACTTAAGATATACAATCATGTAAGGCAATATTAAACATGTGCCTGTAGACGGTCATTACAAGTGTTCCATTCTTTTCCTCTGGACATAATTCCTTTTCATTCATGACAAAAAAAGTCATGCCTTGTATGATGATTAAGTTGAAGAAAAAAAATATGAAACAGCCAAGCAAAAAAAAAAACAAACAAAAAAAAAACCAAGTCCTGTTGGAGTAAGAAAGGGCAGCTTGTGCGCACCTTGCATGGGAGTTCTGGCAAACGAAATTAATTTTGTGCCAAGGGAAATCATGGCACCCAAGACTGTGGGTATGATCTTACACAGGGAAATACCGTTTATATCCCTCATAACTCAAAACGTGAGATTCAAAATGACTTGGCCATGGCCACGTATTCATTTATGTATCTGTCTCCAGCTGATCACAACTACATCACCAGCAAAGTGGCATATACACATTTATAAACACTGTGGAAGCTTTCATATGGTTTAAGCATAAGCACCTTTAGCCAACTCAACGTTTCAAGCATTTCCATTTCAGTGATGATTTAACAAGCCACTACATAAAATGGTCCTGACTGAACAAATTATTTTGTACTTTGTACTGTACTTTACTGTTACTTTACATAACTGTGGAAGTATGAGTAAATATATGCATTAAAACATTATCTGAAATTTGTAGTTACACTATTTATATTTGAGTGGAACTAAAGAGAGGATGCTTGTAACAGGGTAAGACTGGAACCCAAGGTTGAAATCAGGATTTAAAAAAAAAAAAAGTGAGGTCCGTATTGCAGAAATGTGATCCAGTTTCTGGTTATTATACTGTACAACAATGAAAAAATGTGTTCTAAAACAAGTTCTAATTCTTCCATTCTTCCATACTACTCAAAGCACTCAGACCAGTATCTCTCGCTTTCTCTCTCTCTCTCTCTCGCTTTGCATTTGCACTCATCCTCCTTTTTTCTGTCATTCACCTTCTCTAAACTTAATGGAGAATTACATTTATGGCAAATCTAAAGTGCTACCCTGAGGTCAGTTGAGAACCAATCATTACATCTGATTGGGTCTTGGAATGCAGGTTATTTCCAGAAATGCCGGCTGCATTGTCTCATTACATTATCAGGATTTTACTGTTTCGATATTGAATTTAAAAACTGGTCTAGGTAAACACGGGAGGTTTAAAAACAAACAAAGACATCCTTTTAAAGCTAATGAGGCCTGGTATTGCTCAATAGGGGTTGCCTTTATATGATTTTTTGTTCGTTTTCGAATGCATTTCATCCATAGAAAGCATCTATGCCCAAACTCCTGTGTCTTTAAAAATCATTTTCTTGAGGAATGTACATGTGTAGACTCTCTAAGGTCAGTCTCTAAGATCACATAAAAATTGTCTTGGCTTTTTAAAATAGTCATGAGAATAATAATTTAAGCCCTATATGTAAACTTTTCAGAATTTTTTTTTTTTTTTTTTACAGATATTTGCAAGGAATATAACAACAGGCATTCCCCTTCATCCCCTGCACATGGTGAGATTTTAACTAACCCCATGTTTTGTCACTGGAAAGCTGAGCATGTGACAGGCAGCTACAGGTAATGACAATACAAGTGTTGCCCTGTGTTTGCCCTTTAGAGTTCCGGCAGGGTAAAGGCATGTACAAGACAAAGACATGCCTTAATGAATTTAATAAGCCTGATGGCGCTATAGTATGAAATTTTCCCTGATGATTATCATAAACATAACCATGATTCATGTTGAGATTTTCGCTTGTTGTTTATGCCACTTTTATACTATAGTGTGAAGAATGGATATCAGGTAAAAAAGTAATTGAATAAAGCAGAAACACACACACACACACACACACACACACACACACACAAAACAAGCATTAAGGGTTAAAATGATTTTTTCTTTTAATCCTACCTGAAAGCACTATATAGGCTTTTATATAAATCCTATTTACTCAAAGATCCTATGCCTATATTAATGCTTAACGGTGATATAAATGATAAGAATAATATTTAATTAGGTAAACTATGAACAAACATAAATGATAAATAAATAATTATAGCACAAATTGTAATTAATCAAGAATTAATGTATCATTTACTTTTTATACCTATTCAAAGGAAAACATTCGAAGCTTACAAATAACCTTGATTAGGATCGAGAGTATTCCCTACCAGCTCAAACTGTTGTGATTAGGCAATTATGTAGTATTTGTGATGTCCCAGCACAACACATGGCATTTTACCATAAGACTAGCACTGAAGTGCAAAACA
Organism: Clarias batrachus; assembly: GCA_003987875.1. Classification (NCBI taxonomy): domain Eukaryota; kingdom Metazoa; phylum Chordata; class Actinopteri; order Siluriformes; family Clariidae; genus Clarias; species Clarias batrachus. Next base: position 39,595 of record QMIH01000074.1, read on the forward strand.
AATTAGCAAAAAAACGACAGCTTATGCAAAAGTGCAACAGTACAGACAGAAAGACATGAACACCGGCAAATCCAAAACCATGAGAACACAAATGCATGCCTGTCATGGATTGGTTATTGTGTGCATTAGTCTGAATCAGGAAATCATGAATCAGTGAGAAGCGTTTGTGATTCACCGAGGTTTGTTGTTTTTTTTCCGGTTTGCGGTTGTGAATTAAGATTTGTTTTTTCGGGTTTTGAATTTGCCTTCCTGTTACACTTGGATTTCAAGATTGTGTTCTGTTTTCACTATGAATCAATAGATCTGTGGTTAAATAAACACACACACTCAAGAGATTCAACTCAAGCGTGACTGGTTAACTGGATTAGTATCTAGATATAAAGGGAATATATACACACACACACACACACATACCTGCTTCCGAGATGAGAGTGCACTTTTCGGTCGTCCTTGGCGACCTCCTTTGCTTGCATCCGCAGGTTCCTTGCAGCTTCTTCGGAGGGCGGGGGCCGTGATGGTGCCTGAATCCGGTGGGTGGGACAGTGGGTTCAGGAATAGGATTCGTGCAATGAGGCCATACAGGACGATAGCCAGCAGCAGCGGGATGACATAAAAAATGGTGAAATCGATGAGGTAGATGGGCAGGTAGAGGTCACGAGAGACGCGATAGCCACACTGGACACGTCCATCACTGTTCACTTGGATGTCCACTAGGAAGAGCCAAAGCATGCAGTAGACGCAGGTGAAGGCCCAGACGCCTGCAATAATGCGCTTGGCCCTGGAGACCGTACACACCGTATGAGCCCTCACTGGGTGACAGATGGCTATATATCTGAGGAAGGAAGAGAGAACAAGAGGAGAAAAACAATTAGCTTACAATTGACTTACTACAGCATGCTTGTTTGCCTGGATAAACTAAATCAATAAAGAAAATATATTAAAACTCAATAAAGGTAATAACTCAAGACCTGTCTGAACTGTATAAAGAGCTGATTAACTATGACATTTGCAAAGACAGAAGAGCTTTAGTGGAAACCTTTGATGGAAAGCATCTTTTATTTTAGTTTGTTGTAAACATTAAATCTTCGTGGTGACAGTGCTTTTACTTGGCACTAACTGCATCCCTACCTCTCTACTGTGAAGGCTGTGATGGAGCAGGAGGACACGTTGATGCCCAGGTACTGGAGGTAGGTAATGCCCAAACAGCCGGCTTGCCCATACACCCAGGTGGCCATCAAGCTCTCGGAGATGTTGGGAAGCCCAGCCGCCACCAGCACTGTCAGATCAGCCACAGCGAGGCTTACCAGGTAGCAGTTGGTGGGTGTTCGCATGTGTCGGGTGTTAAGGACCACCAGGACCACCATGATGTTGCCGATGATTCCCACACCACATACCAGAACCACCAGGAAAATGGACACGGTCTTATACTCCACTGATTTGGACACAGAATCTCCCTGGCCCACTAGGGAGATATTGGACACGGAGCTACTGTCCATCTTGGAACTCATGTTTTCCGCCATGTTTTTTGGGGCTTGTGTGAGTGTGTGTAGTGTGTGTGTGTGTGTGTGTGTGTTTTTTTAATGCAAAAATTAAAAGTCAATTGAAATATGAAACAAAAACAGGTAGGGAAAAGTGGGAAAGAGACTTAAAAAAAATAAAATAAAATAAAAAATAGGCTTGTTCCTGTGCTTATGATTGGTATGTTAAACGTTCTTCCATTAGTCTTGGTTAAATAGCCATATTTCCATTAGTGGCATCCCATTTAATTTCTTGTACGCCTTTCTTGCTGCTTAATGCAATCATCCATCCAAACAATCCCCCTGAAAATAGAGATTTCAATAGTCAATAGGCAAAATGCCAATCTTCAATACTGTTAAGAGGATTTCACAGCCCTGTATTAATTGCTCAATAACTGTGCATGTCCATCCCCCCTGGCACAAGTAGATAAATTCTCTGCATATGACAACGGTTCTGACTTGCAGCATAGACTCTCTCTCTCTCCATCAATAACTACTTTTAATATATATACTGTACATATGATAATTCCTATAGAAACTACACAGTCTAGGAGTGCAGAATAACAAAATGTCATCAAACTGTTTGCGTTCTTCTACTGCAGTATGTATTTCACAATTAAGGATGCTCTAATAAAGGTCTGTGAAGCAAAATGGCTGAAAGGTATGATAGTGAATATTACTCTGATTTTATATATTTTTAAAAAAAGAATAATAATAAAAAAAAGAAAACAAAACTAATTTATACTTGTTAATTCGCACCGGAGGCTTGTCACCTGGTTTTTATCTTGTCTCTTGTAGAAAAAATATTAGAAAATAAAAAAGCAGTTCAACCCAAACGCCTGTGGATCTTGTGTAAATTAACCTTCAGCCCTGTGTTCCGTTATAAAACAGCAAGACTGAGACTGGAGGGTTTCTCTTTTATCTTTTTGACATATTTCACTACTTCTAGTTAATCCACACCTAATTAATGATACAATATTAATGAGAGGGATATGTGAAAAACAAACAACAACAAAAAACTTTGTCTAAGTCCAAGTTGCTTCATTAACTTTAAAAAAAAAACATTCTTTTTTAGATAAACAGTTATTAAATCCTAGATATTAAATGCACTCATTAAGCCTGCAACTGTCCTGCGATGAGCAATTTCTCGCTGTGCAATGAGTACGAGCTTGAATCAGAGATTGAAACTGATGGTGAGGACGAGCATGTTGATGAGAAACTGTGATATGAATTAACCTGTCAATCACTCAGCTGAGCTCTCCTCAGTGAGTCTAGCCCTTAAGAGATCTCTCTCTCTCTCTCTCTCTCTCTCTATCTCTTTCACACACACTCCGTCTCTCATTGTCTCTTCGTCTATCTCATTATCTTTATCTTTCTCCTTTTTTTGTGATTTTTGTGCCATCACTTCTGTGTTCGCTAGGCTATACATGATATTAATGCAGGTTTTAATTGCTTATGCTTTTTCATTTTAATTCCTGATGACTGACAATACTGACACGTCCCATTTTAGCAAATAATTATAACACCATTATCATGCATCATCAAAAGGTTGCAACATGTTGTAAATGCCTGGTGCCCAAATGGTCGTGGTTACATTAGCTCTTGTGAGAAACTAAACACTAAATATTTGTTATTTATATTAAGCAACACATTGCAACTCTTAAACTAGATGTTCCCTGTAAGGTGGGCAAATCTCCAGACATAATCTATATACATTATAAAGAAACTTTCACTTAAAAAAGAAGAAGAAGGGAAAAAAAGATCAAGTCAGTGTAAGAAGCTTGTAAGATTTACAGCTAATCGAAAGTAAATGTCTGTGTCGTTAAACAAGAAATAAAATCAGTAAAATTACATACTTGTTATAGACAAACTAACTTCAAAATGCTTCAGTAAATAATGCATCTCTTACCATTCTCTTCTTTTTTTCTGTTCAGATTCCATGCACTCTATCCAAACACAGCTCCCTGCTATATCAGCTGTAAACAGCCCTAGATATGTAAGAAATATCTGCAGCATTTATCGAGGTCAGGGGAAAACATCATCTAGGAGACAGCACAGGCGCTGACAAAATGCGCTCTTTTAACTATTATTGGGCAATAAAAATGAATGAACGGACGCTGTCTTTGCAATCGCACCCCCTAGTGGTAGACGTTAACTATGCAGTATATATAAATTCCTGCAAAAAATGAATGGCAGCAGTTTGAAAAGGAAATGTTTTATAGCTGCAGAAATTTAAATTAGCATTTAAAGTAAAATTTATAGACAGATCATTCTTTCTTCTAAATCCTCTGGAAGAAATAAATATTTTTAAAGCGTATATATATATATATATATATAAATTCATCTGTATATGAATTTATCGAGGTCAGGATACAATCATCTAGTAGACAGCACAGGCGCTCACAATAAAAATGAATGAACGGACGCTTTTATTATAATCGCGTCCTCTAGTGGCCTCTCTGCCACAGCTCTGCCATTACAAAACATGGGCATAATAATAATAATAATAATAATAATAATAATAATAATAATGTTCTGATAATAGTAATTATTTTATGTATAAGTATTAATTATTAAATGTTCTTAAATAATTTTAATAATAATCTTAATTAATTGTTCTAATGATAGATATGGTCTAAAATACTGTTCTTAACAATAAATGTTAATTTGGGACATTTTACAAAAATATATTTATTTCTATAACAAACAAACTAAAGGCAGGAACTTTTTTTTAACTATTATTGAGCTATAAAAATAAATGGACACTTTCTTTACAATTGCGCCTTCTAGTGATAGAATTGAGCAACTTTTTATAATCCTGAGTATGTAATGAATGAATGAATGACCGTAATCAGTACGAAAATGTTATGTTTATTAATAAATATCCGAAGAAATCAACAATTTAATACATAATAGACACACTATTCTTCTGAAGCCTCTAGAAGGAAGAGAATTACGACAGGACAAAAATTAAATGATTGAAATGAATGAGCAGTAATGCGCCCCCTAGTGGCAGAGTTGCAAAGCCCTGCCAAAGCTCTGCCACTGTAACACATACTAATAAATATGCTGTACATTTGGTACGTTTAACAAAAATATATGTATATCTGTAACAAACAAACAAAGCAAAATTATACTCCGTGTGTTTCGGTTTCGTTATGCCGACCGCGTGTCGGGGTTTGATGACGTCACAGGTATGGACGCTCTCACGGTGTCGTGCAGGGCTTGTGCGTTTCTCCGCTAAAGAAAATTTAGACAATCGACAAAGATATCGTTTAGATATCACCACTGAGGGAGAGAGAGACCGGGTAACTCCCAGCACAGAGACCGTGTCTCCAACACGCTGTGGTTTGAAAGGTGACCGAATGTGTTTTAAGCGTTCTCAGTTTTTTCTTTTCAGTTTTTTTTTTTTTGAAAGTGCGCTTTATTGTTGTGTGTGATGAAGCTGAGTTTGGATCAGAGAAGCTCAGCAGAATGCCGTAAACGTCGCTGCTAGCGCCGAAGTGTTTCGTGTCGGTTACGTGATTAGCGTAGTGTGAAGTTAATTCTCGCATTTTGTCTATGTTGTCGTCGGTAATAAAGTGCGGGCCGCGTTCGGGCCTGCTGCTGCTGCGGGCTAGCCAGCTAAGCTACCTCACCGCCAGAGAGACGGCACACAGACGGCTCCTCATTGGCAAATAAAGCTAGCCAGCTAGTCGGCTAGTTTGAAAATTGACGTTTTGGTCGTCCATCTCATGTCACTTGCCATAAAACCTAGCAGGTAACCTCATTCCAAATGATTGCTACAATTATATCTGTCTTGCAAAAATGTGCATTGTGTGAAGTTGGGCGTTTCTGGATGCGGATAGTTCGTTAGCTGGCTTGTTCGCTAACAAGCTAACGGGCTGTTCAACGGTAACATAGCGCAGGATGTTCTTATACAACAACCTGCAATAGCTAAGTAATAACACAGGTTTTAAATATATAATGTATTTGTAGATACACTACTGTTTGTTTATTTATCTTAACACTGTAAACACTGCCCTTTGGAGTTTTTGAATCCTGTAATCCGTTTTGTGCCGCTCTGACGTCACACGGCGACATCGAAATTACATTGTTTAAAATGAAAATTTTGCATATGCTCTTAAACATAAGAGAATATGGTCAGGTTCTGCTGTTGGAACTTAACAGCCAAAATAACCAACTCTTCCTTCCTCACACTCCAGTTCACTATTATATTAATTTAAAACACAAAAGTAGAGGACATGTCAAACTCTCGATGCAGAGGTTGAGAATAGAGTGCAGCCATACAGCAGAGTTATGATGATTAGCATCAGAGACTTATCCCGTCAACATAGTGATGCACGGGATGATGCACATGATGATATCAAAAAAGGTTGAGGCTTCAAAACCTAACAATACTACTATTTCTACACTGTGAGTGTACCATTTAGGAGACAAAAGATATAGGCAGACTAAATGATTAAAACCTGGCTGCATTTTCTCTCTTTAGGACTTGGTGAAGCCAGAACTAAATCCCACTGGTGCCCCTGTCAGCACTTGAATGGTATCTGAGTCGATTGGTATTTAGGAAACTGTTAACCGAAGTATGCGGGTGCATTAAAAATTATTCACACTCTGGCTGTATTAATTATTTTAATTAACTTTAAAAAAGAAAAAAAATTTTTTTTGCCATAATCTACTTGCTTTTCAATACATTTGTCCATCTCTCAACAAGCTTACATATTACCTCATTTAAATAAAAAAAATTTAGGCTGAGCTGCGAGCCACGAATGTACCGCTATCTTCACTTCTTCATCAGAAGTGAATCTTGGTCCTTGTTCGGCTGCTTTCAGGGGATGGAAGTTTGCTGGGAAAAGATCAGGACTATAGGGAGGATACCTTAAAAAGTTTTTGCAGAGATGGCAGAAGTGTGCGATAGTGCATTGTCATGGAAGAACACAATGCCCTGGGTTAGAATTAGTCTGTGATTCTGTTTAAGCGCTTCAATAAGCATCTCACTGTAACGTGCACAGATGATTTGTTGGACCCTTTTCCTGATAATGTTCCAATACCTTAACTTCAGGATCCTAAAAAAAAAAACTTTAAGCATCAATTTTCCAGCTAATGCTTGACTTTTGAACTTTTCTTTGGTTGGCAGTTGAGTATGTTTCCATTTCATACTCTGCCGTTTGCTCCCGGGCTTGTAGTAATGAATTCGTGTCGCATCAACAGTAATGATTCTCTTTAAGAATCTTTCACTTTCCTTAGTTTCTTCCAAATTTTGTTTCCAGATATCTAAACGCTTCTGTTTAAACTCTTCCGTGAGTTGTTTCAGCACCAGGTACACCCTGAGACCAGAAAAAGAGTGAATCACTGCACACTTCTTTTGTGCAGAAACAAACCACAAGTAGGCCGTTAATTTTTGCTCACACCACAGTTAGAAATGAACTAATGTAATCTATTCACATCTGCACAGCATTAGCCTTGAACAGAGCATGTTGATAAGACAGTAGAAGTTTTATTATAACCAGAGTGTGGATAATTTTTTTTAATCTATATTAAATTGAAATCCAGAAGTAGAAGACACATCAAACATTCGACTCTGAGCTTGAAAAGGCAGTGTAGCTCTACAGTGGAGTTATGATGCCATAGCTAAACCCCTCTGCTGCCCCTGTCAGCACTCGAATGGTACCTTGAGTCGAATGGCATGTGGAAAACTATTAACCAAAGTGAAAACAGACTGAAACAAAAATAAGTCAACTGATCATTTCCTTGCAAAATAAATCGTGGACGAAGTTTTAATTTGAAATCCTTGATAATTATAAAGATTAACCTGCAAAGTAATCTTGCTTGATGCAGACAGGCTCTGAAAATTGCCAACCTCCGTTCTAGGTATGAATCTAAAGATTGTCCAGGAAAAAAAAACAGCCCACTATGAACTGGAAGTAACTATCAGGAATGCACGTTTTATGTGTGTGAATGAGTGAAAAACTAATTGCACTGTTTGAATAATGTTAATGGCAGGTTGTACCGATGGACACCCCTGAGAGCCCCACTCAGTCTCCACAATCTCCTGATGAGGAAGAGAAAGGCTTCTCCGACAGTGAACTTCTGGAGTCACCAGAGTCCCCAGCAGAGGAAGGAAATGCGGTTTCTGATAGCGAATTACTGAACGATGCGGAAGGAGATTCAGATTTTGACGATGATGAGCAGGGTGAGTTGGGTGGTGCTGTCCAAGAGGACATTTCTGATTTAGATGATGACATAGTGGACAGAGCTGCAAGGGCCCACCTGCAGGAGAGTCCCACTCTGGAATGCAGGAAGCGCCTGAGGCGATCACCTGAACATGAAGGAGAGGATGAGATCCTTGAGACTCCCAGATCACCAGACCCTGATTCCCCAGAGCCAGAGCTGGATCGGCCATTCACCCCTGCTGATGGAGAACAGGAAGATGTCAGGCAAGAAGACGAGGATGATGGAGGAGACGGGACCACCAGGTCCAGCTTGAGTCGTCAAGAGTTGGATGAAGAGGATGATGACGAGGAGGAAAGGAGACAAAGGAGGCTCATGGTAGTCAGCGAAATGAAGCAGGATTCACCCTCTGTGTCCAGAGATTTGGACGAGCACGAGCTCGACTATGATGAGGAAGTGCCAGAGGAGCCTAGCACAGCTGCACTGGAGGAAGAAGACACAGAAAAGGGGCCTGCAACAGAGGATGGGGATGAAGATGAAGAAGAAAAAGATGAGGACGAGAAGAAAAGAAAGAAGGAGAGGAACATAATCTTTCCACCTGATTCTCAGTCGAAAAAATCAGAAGAGTCAAAAGGCCATGAGCGGGGTAGAAGGGATTCTTTTCGTGACAAAAAGAAAGATGAAGATGATGGCGAGATTGACGAAGGAGAAATTGACGTAAGTGTCCTGACATTATGTTGACATATGTTTTTAGATGTTTAATTAAAATGAAATTTTAAATGACTGTGACTTGGATAAAGCAGATTGGACGTGTATGAGAATGTATTTGTGGAGTTCATGGGTAAGTTCACTCACAGAGGAGCCTACATGCACACGTCGACTCCAAAATGAAAATTTGTATGAATGCTTTGGTTTAAGCTTACACTGTCCAAGCAGGAAAATCTATAACTTTAGGCTAGCCAACTGGACAAGAAAGACCTCTGAAATTGCTTGCTGAAGGGGTAGCTAGTACCGTCAATTCCATTCCATTTTTAAAAAAAAATTTATTTATCTTTTGGTAGTACTGTACTAATGTTGGTCTGATTTGTCTCAAGCGGCTATAGATATTTCCTCCAGGTTTTAAAGTATGAAAAAAAAAAGTTCTTATTATTAATATTATTGTCATTAATGGTTGATCCATGGTGGATGGTAATCAACTATGATTTATGGTTTATTTAATCAGTTGACTCACAAATAGCGTTAAATGTAAAGTGTACAGTGCCTTGTTCGAGTCACCATGTAGTGCCCTTGATTAGGGGTTAGAGAGGGATTTTTTTTATTCAGCCTTATGTAAAAAGCTAGTTTGCTTTGTAGCTGGCGTTAGATGGAATGTCTTTCTTGTATTTAAAAGGGCTGCAAAGCAATCAAGCTTGTTGATCTTGTGAAGACTGACCAAAATGTGGAAGAAAACAAGAAATTGATTGATGGAAAGAACTGTATTGTAGAAATAAACWAATTATAAGSCATTTRTATGGTGTGGCTTCTGTTCATTGTGAATTGCAATTTTTTTCTAATTTAATATTTTTTTTTTATTATACTATATTATTATAACATTAGAATCACTTACTAGACTTAGTCTTTAATTAAAATAACATTAATAATTAATAAACATCCGCTACCGCAATAATCAACTTCTCCATTTCATTTGGGAACTAATGTAGCTGGGACAAAAGTTACAGGACTGCTTTCCTCGGAATCCTCTCAAGCTGAGGACCTCCCTTTTAATTGGTTGCCGCTCAACCGTATCATAGCTCATTACCCTAAAGTTGAGCTGATTTCAACTCCCTTTGTCGCTCTCGCCAAGCCGCATTGCTGCTTGCCCCCGGCTCGCATTGAAAATGAATGACTTCCGGCCACTTTGACACTCTTGCTGTGTTCGATGTGAACGCACCATGAGGACAATGAATGGGTCTGTGATTGTTAAGCATTGTTTGCACTCTCTACAAAGAGCATATGATCCTGTGCCATCTTTGCACGGCATTTAATCAATTCTCCATTGATCACCCAAAGCTAGATGGCGCATTTGTGATGGTGAGTGTGGTCAAACCCCAATATGCGTTGGTAAGACTTTGAGCTACAGGACCACAATGAAGCATGTTAAGTTTAAATCTGTAACCAATACAAACCTTTTTTATGATCATCAATAAGCCATATTAAAATTCGAAATCTGCTTGTCCTGTATACCAGGGTTGCTAATTTGTCCTCCCCGAGGGTTGATTAAGTTAGTTCTTTTTGTAGCTGACGCTGTGCATAAATACAACAACACGGAGGCAATTCAAACCAGCTTGAGAAGCAATTATTAAATCAACAAAGTGTTTAAAGTGACAAAGTTGTTAGATGTGTTTCTTGCTTAAATCCGTTCATGACTGGTTTTGAAATGTGCATTTTGGCAGTTATCTGATCCCTCCTCAGTATTGCGTCCCATACCAACCTACTTTCGACCATTTCAAACATCTACATTTTAAGTCATCACCAGTTCCATCACCGCAGTGTACATCTGTTTAAAATCACAATTAAAAAAATGGCCTACTGGCTCTTTGGTGTTTTTGAGACTGTGTTGTAGGGAGAGAGTGAATGTTGTGTGCGTGAGAAGCAGACACGCATGTCAACCCCACAGACAGTATAAGAACTGGAGTAGCTCTCCGTGACATCACCCATAGATTTTCTGAAGAGCAGTTTTGAAGCTCAACTGTTGTTGGCATCTTGGAAGGAGCACTTCACCTAAATCCATCATTGGGTTGTATGTACAGGGCGAACAGTGCCTGTCTCTTGGTTGGACCATGCCTACTTACCGTAGTTGCCACAACCTCAGAGCTTAGAACTGAGATATTATTTGTTAAATGGGTGCTTAAACGCGCACATTCTGTCCACATGCTGTGAAGTTTTGTATCTGTTTGTTCAGACAGCGCAGCAGATCTGATAGAAACCGCTTGCACACGTAATGACTAGGTGGTGCATACTTAATGTTGTCAGGTTATCCATTTGTGTATCTGTCTGAGATTCTTCTTAGCACTGTATCTCACCAGTGAGCATTTTTTCTAGATCACACTTTCTACAATAGCTTTTTTCTTCTCGGAAAAATATTGCAAGAGTACTTAAGGCAAAGAAATGAATAGGAAATTAGAAAAGCAATAACAGTTTGTTAAAATATATATTTTTTTTAAATAAAAAGCTGTCCTTTAATTTTTATTATATTTTTTTTATCGGTTCAGTCAATATAGTGTCTTATTTGAGTATCTTTTTTTTTGTTGCTTTTATATTAAATTCAAAGTCAAATTGATCTGATTTTCAACTGCTATGAAAATTGTATTATTATTAAAGACATTATTTTCTGTAAGTCACCTTGGTTTTCACTATATATTTTTCTTTCCCGTTTCAGGATGATGACCTTGAGGAAGGTGAAGTTAAGGACCCGACAGACAGGAAAACCCGTCCCAGACCTATCTGCAGGTTCTTTATGAAAGGTAGGGTCTTAAGTTGCTTTTTTTTAATATTATAAAATCTAGTGACAATTTTTTTCCATTTTTTTTGCAGTGAGGTGTGAAGTATCATGTGAAATTTTACAAGGATTTAAATGTCATATTTAATAGGATACTTTTTTGAAGTCTGTCTTATGTGCCTGTACTACTTATGTGCCCCCATTAAAAAAAAAAAAAACATCCCCAATTGCATTTAACTGCTGGCACTTAGTAAGTTAGTAACCCAGTGTAAGTGTCTATTCAATGAGGAGAAACATCTTAGCACTTTTTGTAAGTTGTTCTGGATAAAAGCGTCTGCCAAATGTCTAAATGTAAATCCATTACCCCAGGTCTTTGTCGGGGCCAAATTCCAGAATCTTCTTTCTGTGCAAAAATGCATTCCAAATCTATATGGCTACTTCTGGTTAGCCGTACAGTTGCTTCCAGTGAAAGGCTAACAGCTAGATTTAGCTCAGTGGGACTGCAGAAACTTTAAGTCTGCGCTGAACTTGTAATGCATTTTGCAAGGAGCGAGGACTATGGATTTTTTTCGCCCCGATTACATTGTAATTGCTTTTTGGTCGGTGTGCAGAGCAGCTAATTTATAAGAACCAATACCTATATTACCATATGTGCTGATATGCACATTAATTTTGGTTCAAGACTATCCCTTTAAGAACAATACACTGCTGATAATATCACTAACTAACTATCTGACACCATCTTTTATTTTTCTTTAAAAACGCCACATCCTTGTCCAAACAACAAAGTTCTGTTGCATGCAGGCATGCTTTCCTTGCTGAGTCAATCTAGGCTTACAGACTCTTGTGCCAGTAAAGTAGGTTTCAGACAGCTTCAGAAAACTATGTGCCTCAGACAAAAAAAGCTAAAAGCAAAATGTGCTTTTTTTGAGTCACACAAGTGAAGGCTAACCAGATTCAATCTTGTTACATTATAATTCACAGTTTTCGTTTTTCCTACAGATGAAAGGATCACAACAAAAATATGCCAACACTGTAAATATTAAATTCATTTTAGCATGTTGAAAGATTATCAATCAGAAATGAAAATCTAATTTACATATTCAGACAATGGTTATTTTACTACATTTATTACACATCTGTATTGTCTATTATTTAAGTTTTGTGTATTTTTATACTTTAAATATGAATCTACGAAAAGTTGGGCTAAATCTGAAATCCTCCTGCACGTGTTGAATTTTTGTAGTGTTTTCATTCCTGTTCACAAGAGGGAGCTATTGTATAGAGATTGGTCACCTCTACATTTCACCAAACAATTAAGTGTTCTATGATATTTATTTAGATTTAGTTATACAACTTTTTGTAAACTTATTATATATGTTTTATAATTCAGCCCAACAGCAGTATTAATCAGTATTTTGATTTTTCTGTCTGATAGGTAACTGCACCTGGGGAATGATCTGTAGATTTATTCACCCAGGAGTCAATGACAAAGGCAACTACTCCCTCATCTCCAAGCCAGATCCATTCTCTCCAAATGGAGCTCCTCCTGGAGGCGGAGGCCCTCACCCACTCATGCCATCCAACCCCTGGGTAGGAGATCACCAGAAGTCAATAGCAGTGCCGATTAAAATGATGCAGTTCTAAAGGAACTCCTACGTGTTGTTTTGAACATCATGGAAGCATATATTATAGTTTGTACTTCCTTGAAGGTTATATAATTGTTGAACATTTATTACGTCAAATCAATTGTCAGAGAACAATTCTTCAGATGATATGGAAATTGAGCGCTAAATTAGCACTACTAGTTGATTGCTGTAATTATGTTTCTAGTGTTATGGGATGTTAAATAATCATCCCCACCCACTTGACTGGGTTTTCCGCACAGCTTGAGCAAGGTTACCCAAGTTCAGTGCGCAGTTATTTCTAACTACAGATTGAAAGTAGTCATAAATAGCATTAATTAATTATTTAAGCTTAAAAAATACAAATTATAATTGATATTAATAAAAAAAATGTCAAAGTTGAGAGCGCAGTGGTGTCTTGTTGTTGTGCTCTAAACACATACATGTAAGGTAAATTTTGGTGTATGTGGATCAAAACGAGAGAGACCATTAATCAGCATGTCCTTTTACAAAAAAATGCACTCTCACTGTTGAGTTTTGAGACTTAGTAGGCAGTCGAGGCGGTAAAACATCATTGTTTATTTATAATCCTACAGACGGTACGCCGAACCATTTACTCATTTTCATCCTGTGTTCATACGAGTGAATTATTTGCCAAGTTTATTTAGAAACAAGAATTATGGCGGATGACCGAGATAGGTACTGCTTCGTAGAAATTTTTCATTTTTTCAAATTTCATTTAAAGTTAAATGTTAAACTCTTGTATTTTAAGTCATTTTGTATTGTTTAAATGCGGGCCTTGGTTTTTAAGTGAGAAAACCAATGTCAAAAGTAACAAGCTGTATTTAATTACTCATTAACCTTTTTAAGGTTTAAAGTTCTAATCGAATTGGCACCTAGATATTCTGATATCGTATCAGGAGGTGACAGGTAATTCCCATTCCTACAGATTGATATCTTACAATTTTTTTAAATAACATTTATCATTTGTTAAATAAAACAAGGCATTTATGATGATGGAATTTTTGTAGCGTCCCCTATACAAGTGCCTTTGAATGCAATGTTACTGTAGAAACGATATCATATTAAAATGAGTGCAGTAATAATAAACCTGTGATTTGCACTGGGAACAGAATCAAGTCAGAATCCCAGTTAGTCTGTAAAGTGTCTGAAGGTAGACTGTGTGGTTGTGTGTGTATTCTATCACCCCATAGACTGGTCCCCCTGTAGAGGAGTTGCCTCCCCCCCCTCTTCCTGCGGAGCCTCCAGTGGAAAGTGCCTGGGAAAGAGGTCTCCGACATGCCAAAGAGGTAAATGCCTCATGAAAACCCTCATCACAGTCAGCTGAGCTAAAGGGAATTTCAGAGTCCTTGTAGTGATCACCTGTTGAAAACTGATAATGACTGGACTTTCTGTGACTATTCAGATAAGTTATACATGCAGTTTGTGCAGTAGTTTTAGGTTTTTTCCTTCTTGCCCTTTTTGAGCTATCATGTTAAAAATGCTGTGTTGGTGTAAATGATTTTGACTTTAGATAATTGCAGTGTTTCCCACACAAGTAGAGTATACTTGAACAGGCCACCCAAGTACACTGGCCCACCCTTTAAAAAAGTCTGTCCATACGCGATCGATTAACTAGTAACCATTCACTCTGACACTACTGCTCCTGTACCTGTTTATTCTGCTATAGCAAGAACGGTGCATCGAGAGCGCTTGTGTTGGTGTGTGTTGGTGATGGAAGACGCTTCAGACGGCGCATTTGGGTTTTCTCATGTCATGTAGAACCTAAGTTATCATTACGCATTGATTTTACTGCTAACAAAAATGTAGAACTCACAAAATGCATGTTTTTTTTTTTTTTTTTTTTTGACTTTTTCTTTTGTTATTCGTTATACATTAGATCACTTTTTTTGTGCTGGCAGGTAATGCCGATCTGTTCCACTGGCTATCACCGCGAGTATATTTAAGACCGGAGGGAAACACTGCATTGATTTTATAATACAGAATGTGCATCCATTTTTTTAATTAATCTTAAATTGTTGAGATATGGGCTTATTGATTTTATTATAAGAAATGCTGTACAGAGGATGTGTATGATGCTAATGTAATACCATGGTTTCCTCAGGTGTTAAAGAAGGCCACAATCCGCAAAGAGCAGGAGCCTGACTTTGAGGAAAAACGCTTCAATGTTACAATTGGTGAAGATGAATGGGAATTTGACAAAGAAAATGACTTCTTCAGGGAACGAGGCTATCGCATTACAAGGGAAATCAGAGATCCTAGGTATGAAACTTCAGAGTTTAGTCTGCATTAGATAATCTCACTTAGCCAGCGTCACTTAGTCATCTTATTCCTATTCTAAATACTGGAGCTTTGACTGATTGAGTTAAAAATTAACCACTCAGTAAGCTAAATATTTAACAATTGGAAAGGGATTTTTAGCCTGGAAAGTTTAATTGAATTCACTGAGGTCATGCTACATCAATTCCTAAAAAAAGCAGCTTTTTCTCTAAATGCAAAGAATATCAGATTACACATTTACATTTTTAGTTAAGAGCTTGTCTTGACTTATTTTTTATCTAGTAAATGGCTGAAATGTGCATATAGATATGACAACCGTTCAGTGTGCACGTGCATTAGATAGTAGACAAACCTGTTTAATCTCAGGACCGTGACCTTGTTGTTTGAGTTGCACATAATGGCCTGTTCTGTTAAGTATTTTGCATTTTCTTTTTCTCTTTTTTTTTGCATGAAAGGTGGGCAGTGGTGTGTAATTTTTGTTTACGTCACATGACATTATGATGATCTCAAATTCTCTGAATAATTTTAATTCCCTGCTTTTCCTTTTTCAAATTGCAGTGAAGTGGATTTCAGAGACCCAGTATATGGGTAAGCATTTTGTCAATTCTGCCTTAACTATAATGTTTTTTTTGGTTGTTTATTATTATTATTATTATTATTATTTTATAAAAAAGCTCTACGTTCAGCTTTGGTTTAAATTGAGCCCTGTGTGTGTGTCACAGTGACCCATATGGCGATCCTTATTATGACTATGAAATGGAGGCCTTCTGGAGAGGTGGTCAATATGAGAACTTCAGAGTGCAGTACACGGAGACCCCTCTGCCTTACCACTACACTGTAAGTTTCTATGCCCTCAAACACCAAGAAAGGCTTCTAGCAGAAGTCTGAGGGTGCTTGAGCAATACGCTGAACAGTTGCGAGTTGTAAATAGTTAAATTGTAATTGTAGATTCCATTTCCTTTGTATTAAATTGCTTTGTGGATGTATGATGGTTTCAGGATCGAGAGAGAGATCCTCGTGAGCGGCACAGAGAGAGGGAGCGTGAACGTGAGCGAGATCATCGTGAGCGGGAGCGCAGGCAAAGAGAGCGTGAAAGAGAGCGGGAACGGGAGCGTGAAAAAGAGAGGTTGCGCAGAAAAGAAGAGTGGGAACGAGATCGCCTGAAACGAGATGAGAAAGAAGGGAGACCCAGAGAACGACCATTACGGGAGCCACGTGAGAAGAAAGAAGAGAAGGACAAGTCTCTTAAACCACGTTCTCCTATTGGGATGCCTCCCCGGTAAGCTTGTTTTCTCTGCTTTTTCACTGCATTTCTATTTTGTTCTAGCATCAAAAAGAAAACGTAAAAATGGACTAAACCCGGTAAGGAACCTTGTTCCATTAGTAATAAAAGCTAAAAAAAAAAAAAAATCCTGCTCCTTCCCTTTTTTTTTTCTTCATCTTCTTTAGCTTTCCTGATTCTGTCGCTTTCCACATATTGAATGTAAAATTAGTCAGTTGACCAATAGAAATCTCTTTCTAACATGATTGTAGACAACATATTACTGTGTGAAATGTTAACTAGAGATGAATTGGACTATAGAGCAGGACTGCACAAATGTTTCTTTATGTAGTTGTTTCTATGCTTGTTGCAAAGACATTTGATCACCTGTGCCGTAATGTGACGTTTCCCCATTTATCAACATGCACTAGGCATTTTGTGGTTAAATTGAGTTTGTTGTACTTTTGAGAGGATTTTCTTCTTAGCATTGTTGCGTGACCTTGCATGCCATTAACATGTTTTGCTATCACGCTACACCCGGGAAT
Organism: Clarias batrachus; assembly: GCA_003987875.1. Taxonomy (NCBI): domain Eukaryota; kingdom Metazoa; phylum Chordata; class Actinopteri; order Siluriformes; family Clariidae; genus Clarias; species Clarias batrachus. The sequence goes on from QMIH01000074.1 coordinate 56,496, forward strand.
TCATTGCTGTAGAAGGGAAAGAGAAAGAGTCCGGTTTCAATATATATTTGCAGCTATTGATAACAAGGAGATACGCTCTTGCTTTTCTTCTAATGTACCAGGGATAATGTACGGGAAGTCTCTTAGAGCCTTCTCTTCTCAGAATCGGCACTCGTTTCCGTAATATGTATCTGATTCAGGCAGTTTTTTTCTTTTAGTGATCTAAATACTACTGATTGGTACTCCTACCACTGTTCTAGTTTATTCTAGAACACTCTCTAGTTTATTCACTTGCGACCAGAAAAGTTTGAAAATAAAAGCATAATAAAACCTGGTTCTGCTTTCATAAACTAAAACATGCTGATGTTAAGTTTATTTTGCCTGCCATGTGGTTGACTCTTAGTTTTTTCGGCTTCAGCTACATGCACACACAAGCACACAGATCAGCCATAGCAAATAGATGCAGTATGCACAAGGTCTTGTTCATTTCTAAATAATATGCTACTAATGTTTTACCTAAGGAACATTCAGAAATCAGTATTTGGTGGAATAATCCAATCACAGCTTTCATGCATCAAGGTATGCTCTACGCCAGCCTTTCCCATTTCTGTTGGGTACCATTATGCCACTCTTGGCACAAAAAGTCAAGCAGTTCAGCTTTGTTTCATATCTTGTGGCCATCCGTCTTCCATTTGATCACATTCCAGAGGTTATACAATTTCCAAACGCATCAATGTTACAAACATGACAGTCTGCCAAAGTAGAAGTGCACTGTAATTATAGGGCATCTAGTGTGTACTCTATTGCATACTGCATACTCCTTGTGACAGGTTTGTATGTCACATTCTGCATTTTAAGAAGTAACCGGTGTCAGAACCTAACCACAACTTTGGTTGTCCTGCTATTCATGTCGTTTTAACTTTGACATGTACCACTGACCAAGTACACTCGTACGTAGGAACATTCAGAAATCCGTATTCCTTCAGCTGGTTTATGTCCCATGCCACACTGTAAAAATGGTTGAAGAATGGTTTGAGGAACAATGAGTTTGAGATGCTGAATTCCAAATTCTCCAGCTCTTAAGCCAACCGACCATCTGTGCTGGAAAACGGGTTTGATCCATGTAAGTCCCACCACTCAATTTAAACAATCTCTTGAAAAAGTCTCTTGAAAAAAATGTGGGATTCAGTCTTGTGTTAGAAACTGATTAGCTTTGTAGCTCACCTTAGGCATACTAAACACAGAGTGAAAGTGTTTTAAGATGTATTTTCTTGCTAAAAGTGCTTCTGTGACTGGTTTTGAATATGGGTTTTGGCAGGCAGCTGCTTTCTCCTCCGTACTACAGACAGCAAGACCTACTTTCACCCATGCTGTGACCGACAGTTAGTTTAATTAACGGTTATTAGAAGGTTACTATGACGCAAAGTAATTACATATGGTTAAATGTCCTTGTGCTGGTACTGCCTCTTATCCCCACTAGTTCAGATTAGTCTGTTGCAACGAGTAGGTGAAAAATTGTAGTTAATTTAAATTGTGACCACTTGATCTACTCTAGCAAGGTAAACGTTAGCACGGTGACATTAAACTAATGTTATTAATTCAAAGGTGGCTAACATTATTGAGCACAGAAACTAATATATTCCCGCGGTTAATAACATTACTACACAAGGTCAAAAAATGCTACAAGTTAAAATAAAGATAACCGCATTAATGCAATCTGTCTGACTTTTATATGAATCTTGGTGTTAAGTTGATTTTTCATTGATTTCTGAGGAACTGGCATTCAAACCCTCTTCAAGGTTATTTTTATTTATTCATTTATTTTATGGCAAGTTGTAACATAAATGAAATTATCCAATAAATCCTGTTTCCTTTTAATTCCAAGAGCAGGGTGAGCCATACCAGAATTACATTTGTTTTTAGCTCTGTATATTAATGACTCCCTGATACATAAAATGCTGATGGAAAGTTTTCACACCCTATCAAGTTTGACATTTTATGTTTCACGCACTTCTTAAAATGGATTTAAATTCCTTTTCCCCACCTCATCATTCTAAACACACTGATCACACTGTTTGTTTTTGATGCCAGGTGGTGGGGCAAAATTATTAGTATTTAAGTGTTTAAAAACAGTCATTTGGTGCACTGTAGTTTGTATTAAATATATACAGATTATTGGATACAAAGATAAATTAATTAGAAAAATAATTTGTTTATTAATCCATCATTCACATAATCTCGTAATTTTTATTTTTAGACCAAAACCATGACAAAATGTTTTCTATTATCATTTTCAGAGATGACTTCTTATTTAGGTTTACTCTCATATTTGTCATGAAAATTAGGCCATCAATGACGAAAACTGTGTCAATGAACTCAAGTATGTGTTACTTGCTGTTTGATGGGTAGTGTGTCATTGGAGTGATGTGATGATGCAATTGGTTTCATGGAACAGGTGGGACAGTTTCAGCCTTAGTGTGATGCAACTCTGTATGCATGTGTGCGTGTGCTTGCTCATGCATATGTGTGGAGGTGTTTAACCCACTTGTGTTGCTCTGTTTGTGGTCTTTTAATTGCTGCCTTTGCACATTTTTATTTTGGGTGCAAATTTATGCCCCCTTGCCAGTACCCCATCCCTGTCATTATTTGTATCCCAGGGTTTTATACTATATAATATAATGAAGTTTTAATATGTTATGATTTCTCTTTAAGTGTGTGTGATGAAAAGAGATGTCGTATGATACTAGATTAAGCCATTTTCTGATGTTTTGCTATATTGCTGTGAGGACAACCCTCGCTTGATGGACCTTTTTGATGCAGCCACGCTGCATTTTGTTATCTAATTATAGTCAGCTGATGTTTTAACTCGCATACCATTTAATCATCATGGAAGAATATTAGCAGACTGAAATGAGTACAAAATGGGTCAGCTCGAGCTGGTAAACTTATGAGAAATGCCTGTAAACATGAACCAGCTCTATTCCTCATCCTGTTGACAGCAGTTCCTCTGTCATAGCTAATTATTTGCAATCATGTCAGTTGTTTAAATGAGGTGCATTGTGCTGAGTGACTACTGATCTAGAGGGAAAAAATGACATCATGAGATAATTAGGTTCTCTGTCATGGTTGTAAGTGTGTATGGCAATTTTTTTTCTTTTTGTGCCAATAAACTAATTACTAATAGTAATTAGTAATGACAAAGCCTATGACAAAGCTTCGTCAGTTCAGTATATTTTCCAGTATTGAGACACATGGAATTCATACTGTAATGTTATACATTTTTCATTACCACTCATATAACCTGTTTTTAAGTCACACATTGGCATATAGCTTGCTAGTGCATATTTTGGGTATGAAAATAGACTGAACAGTTTGAGGAACCAGAGCTGTATGTGCATTAGGGTTGAGTATTGCTTAGGGTTTTTTTTGTTTCTTTGTTTTTCACAATACCAGTGCCAAATCGCTACTTAAAAAAACAAAACCCACAAAAAAATGGTGATTAACATTAAAGAGCGCCTTTTTATTGAAAGAAGAAATGTATACATAAATATAAGTAGACACAAAACTAATTTACATACTACCTAACCTAACTACAATTATTTAACACCAGGTAAAGTTGTTGGTATTCCTGGTATGCTACAAACCGGCTTCAGATTTCAGCAATTCTTTTGCAGAAATATGAATATATTTGTCTTATCTGGCAAAATAAGACACCTCTACTGACTTTGCTTGGGTTAGTCTGACCGGGGACGGAGACGCCCACGCTGCCAGCTGATGCCCACAAACACCGTGCATCCCTCTGCTTTTAACTTTATCCATGTGCCCGTTGGTTTGATGTATTTCCTTCTCTCACATGAGGTTAGTAAAAGGCATTTATTGAATGTCATGGGGTTTGAATCCAATGTTGTGCAATACAGCCACACTTTCGAATGTTAAGCTTTAGACATTGTAGTTTAAGCGTGTTTACGCCTGATTGGTAAAATACTGCAGTGATCATTGTCCTTCTGTAAGGCTGCAGCATTACCACACAAACTTATTCATAGTGAATTTTGGGTTCTTGGTTACCTCTCTGACCAAGGCCCTTCAATTCCTGATTTCTCGGTTTGATCTGGGAAGACACTTGATTGTTCCAAATCTCTTCTGTTTGAGAATGATGAAGGCTACTGTGCTCTTGGGCACGTTCAATGATGCAGAAATTTTCTTGTACAATTCCCCAGATCTGTGTTTTGCTGCTGTCTTACCTTGCAGCTCTACAGACAATTCAGAATGTACACAGGAGTGTGCCTTTCCTAGTTCTCTAAATTTCCGATGATGTCAGTTAGGAACAGGTGGACTTGACCAGTGTGTTTAGAATGATGAAGCGGGGAAAAGGAAGTTAAATTAATTTTAAGATGAGCGTGAAACATAAAATGTCAAACTTGATAGCGTGTGAACTTTCCATCAGCACTTTATGTATCAGGGAGTCATTAATATACAGAGCTAAAAACGTAATTCTGGACTACAACATGTTTCTCCTTTTGTTGCTTCCTTGCCTGAATTTCATCACTGTGCAACATCACAAAGGTGCAGTTAAAACGTCATGATTATGATCCAGGCTGTGGAGGTTTCCTGTCTTTTGTTTGCATGACTAATTCATGTGGGGCAATAAGCCCAGGAAACATAAAGGCGTGGAAAGGAAGTGACAAATTTGCTGTTTGTTTTTATGAACGGGTTAAAAGATACCAAATGAATTCTACCTGGAACTTCCCAATCCACTGCCAGTTACCAAAAGGCTTTAGTTCAGTACCTGTTACCATCCGTAATCTGCCACCAGTGATAAGTTGGCAATAATGTTTCTGCACATCAACACTTAATTAAAAAAAAAAAAAAAATTATGAAATTAAAATTATGAAATGATGACGATGAAGCGATGGCTGTTCAAGTAAAATCAGGACATTTGATAGTGCAGAATAACAGAGCACAGTTATGAGATTAAAAACTTTATTTATTTCTCTATACAATCCTCCGATACACTAATGCACTCATCCCAGCATTTCACTAGTGCTCAAAGTCTCAGGAACTCCCTTAATGGCCCAAAGATGTCATGGCTTTGAATGAGGTCAGGACTGTACGGACATGGGGCAAGAACTCCCAGTGGAGTTTCTGTAATGTACCTGTGGTGTTAATGAATAATAGTGTGTACTGGTCTCACAGATAGATGTCTCTCTTCTGCAAGTAAGTGACACGTTATTTGTTGATTTTCAAGGATTAGGCGTCCTACTCTCTGAATGTTATCATGGACATAAAGGTCTCACCACTGTCTTATGCTTCCCAGGTTACCTTTGTAGCAATAATAAGAAGAAAAGTGTATTTAAATGATTCAACAATAAAACATAGACCTGCTGCATTTGACACTGAAAAAAGAACTACTAGAAACTAGTGTTTTATTGGACAATGATCCTAAATTGAATAAGTAAATATACTTTTCTTGTTGAACTTTTTTAGCTTAGGCTCTTGTTCCAGATCTTAAGGTTATACATGATTTTATTTCAAGCCACAGTATTTAAATGCTGATTTCATTTACTGGGGGGAGGAGGGGGATTGTCCAAACTGACCTATCCCCCTATGTGAAAAAAGTAATTTTTGTAACTTTTAGTAAAGGGGTCATTCCTGGGGAAAATTTGCCACTATTTCAAGTTTTCTCGATTTATGGATAACGACTCTCGCTGTGGTTTGCTGGAGTCTCAAAGCTCTGGAAATGGCTTGTGGCAAAAACATGTCCCACATTACCAGTGTTCACCCAGTGTGTCAAATAAGTGAAAAAAAACAATTTAACAATTCAAGTGGCTGCAAGTTTCCAGTGGCCTTTGTTTAAACATCCTGTTTATTAAGACCGTCTAAAAACAATCCAAAGTCTCAAGCTATTTCTTAACTTGAATATATCCAGTTCAATCTCTCTTTGTGGCTCCTAGGAATTAGCCTGAGTAAAATGTAGTTCTATATTCATCTGGATTGAAGGAGAAAACATTCAGCATCTGAGTTAAAGAATTAACATTTTGTTCCCCACCTGCACGAGCAGTCCATAATGACTGTCAGATATGTATACCATATTAATTAACTGTCCAATATTAAACGTAAAACAAGTGTCTAAACTTTGGAATGTATACTATGTGGGACTCTGGTTTAAAATTAACCATAAAACCTGCTTGATGTTTCATGGTTATCGTAATGCTTAATTTTGCTTAGCTTGCTGACTTACTCGTCACACCACATACTTTTCTGATGGCAGCATTCACCTGCACCTGCCGTTCCCCAAAACCCTCACCTACCCCCCCTGACCTATGACAAAAGTCTAAATATATCTAAATAATGAATGTATTTGATACTATGAATTGCAAGTGCTGCTTATACTCCATTAATGATATAAACGTATAGATATGTTCTAATCAATCTAATTTATAAACCTTTTTGTTAGCTTTGCACATTTAATTAAAAGTGAATTTTTGGTAGTTCATTTCCTCATATAACTGATAAAACAAGGAAAGTTTGAGAAAATATTCTTTCTTCTAAAAATAGCCCTGTTCGTTACTTCTATTTTTAACTCCAGTGCTTGGCCCGCTCTTGCATCATCCAAAAGGAATTTCTGCCAGTGACATCATATCTAATGGACTTTAAGATACCTTTGTATTAAAAGCAGTCTGTAAATTCCTGCATTTCTGGTTATTAATTACATCTTCCACATTTACCATTATAACCTCCTATTAATAAACAACTGTGTGGAAATTTCCTTTCAAGAGGCCCAGAGGCACTCGCATTCTTTTTTTTTTTTTTTCTTTTTTTTTTAATTAGCTTTAATTGTGGGAGACTTGAAGGCATTTGTTGAAGGCATTTGTTGTTGAGACTATGGTGATATTATTGTAGTGATTATTGAATATTTTTTAAAGATTAAAAAACCTCTTGCTTTTAAAGGGGAAATCCTGACATGACCTTTTCCTTTAAAGCAGACTTCCCCTTCGTTTTAAACACACTGTCACTTTTTTGCCAGGTATAAAATGGACAGGCCAACCTGCAGATTTGTTTTCTTCCTTGTTGCTGATTCTTTGTTAAATTAATATTAACGCTATTTAATTATGGTAACTATTTCATTGAATCGTGGGTCATAAGACATGTTCAGCGTTATGTCATGGATGACACCATTGACATATTGCTACAAAATTATTCAGTGGTATACGCCTGTCATAATAACATTACTCATATATAAGGACACAAAACAAGTATATGATGTATAGTCTTGTAACTTTACATAGTAACACTTTCAAGGATTTGGTTGCATCACTCCAGTGCATTACTCAAATGACCCAAGGACAGCCATGATGGTTGTTATGCAATAGTATCTGTTTCAGATTTTCCTTGTTTCTGGTTTCTCTATTGAAACCTGCATTGTAACTCTAATAAGGTTTTCCCCATGGTCAGAGAATTTAGCAGAATCATTTTGTTATTCCTTCTTCATCGTCTGACATAAAAGGGTCACTTCTTAGATAAACCTTCAGTCAACAGTGCCATTTTCTTTTTCCTGTTACTGGTTTCTCCTGGCAGTGATCTTTATACATTCCTTTCAAATAAATTTGGTGAATGTGGAAAAACAACATTAAGACAACTGTGTGGGAGTGTGTCTGTGCTTCACAATCACATGCTAAGTGTGATGGAATGATCTCAGAGTTTCTTACACATATTTCCAAGTACATGGATGGCCACCCAAGTATATTTGCCCACTACCTCACACCCCCCCCCCCACCCCACCCCATTTGCGAATGATTCCATTTGCGGTTGATTTACTAATTCTTTCTTGCGCGATTGCTCCTGAACCTGTTTATTCTGCTACTAGGAGAGCAGTGTACCGAGAGGAAGTGAATGCAGTGGATAACAGCAGCCATAAGAAGGGCTTACTGATGGTTACACATGCTCTGCAGACAAACACAGTTTCGCACGGTGAATAGGCTCTTATTTAAAAATAAATAAATAACACAGAGTAACCCTTAAACCTGAAGCGGTTGTAACACAGCATTGGTAAATAACCGAATTAAAAATAATACTGATAATAATTCACTGCTTATACATGTGTCGACAGAGAAGACTTCAGACATCAAAATATCACAAAAATGTAGAACTTACAAAATGTGCTTATTATTATTATCATTATTATATACACCCGAAAACGACCATTAAAAACCTCTTATGAATCTGCTATTTCTTTGCCTACATGACACCCACCCTCTTTTTATTGTTTTTTTTTTTTTTTTTTTTTGCTCAGTGATGTTTGTATAATTTTTTAAAAATAAAATCCAATTTAAACGTATATCACTCTATATTGTACGATCCATATATATATATTAAAGGACATTTCGTGCTTGTTGAATGTAGTAGGCCACGTTAATGCCGGCCCGGCTCGGTCCGGTCCGCTGGCTACCACTGCAAGTATATTTCTGATCTTTGGGAAACACTGAGGAGAAAAATACCAGAAGGTAGCCTATGAATTCTCGAAATCTGAACTTGTGTTGTGTTCTTAAATGCAGTGCCATTTTCATGTCACATGTGCATTACTGTGATTTTAGCCCCTGTGTACCCTGGCACAATTAGCATTTACTCAGTAATTGTAGAAGCAACCAATGGAAGCCCGAAAATGACCCTTCACCTATTTCTTTTTTTTTCCAGAGGGCCAATGGAGCCTCAGCTGAAGAAGGAGTCAGTGCCTATGGTGAAACGGCCAGATGAATGGAAAGACCCTTGGCGCAGGTCAAAGTCTCCAAGGCGAAGGCCAGGCCTCATGGGGTCCCCACCCCGGGGCCGCAGGCGACATAGGCCCTCTGGCTCATCTGTATCACTCTCTAACTCATCGCGGTAATGGTTAATACCATCACTTAGATTGTCTGTTGTGTCATACAAGCTATAGCATTAATGCTAGGTGTAAGTGAGATCTAACAGAATGTTGTTTCCTCAGGTCATCATCACGGTCTTCTTCATACACAGGTTCCGGTTCCTCTCGCTCGAGGTCACGTTCACGGTCTTCATCTCTCAGCTCTTATTCAACCCACTCTTCCCAACATAGCTCTTTTACAGGCAGCCGTTCCAGGCAAGAAATTCCAGTCCATACGCACACACACCCCTAAACACACCCACTCACACACTGGGGAACGCGGTAAACGCAAAGCACTCTGGGAGGGTCGGGTTACCTGTTCTTATTTCATTCTTTGAATTTTTTTGAATGAAAAGAGATGCAGGAAATTTTCTTACGTCATAATACATAGAATAGCTCCAACCAGTGCTTTAAAGCACGTTTTGTCTATTAAACGCTTTTGAAAAACGATTATCATAATTAACATTTTCCCCTTTTCCAATTTTTTAAATGTATTTATTAGATCGAGATCCTTTTCATCATCTCCCTCTCCGACGCCTTCTGCTCAGAGAAACGCAGGCAAGAATAAAGCTGAGCAACCACCTGGAGTAGTGAAAGGGTACATGCGCACACCAACCACCCACCAACATTACAATGCACCTAATACAATCAAGCATACTTCGTTCATATACTAATTATTCACACTTTATTATACTTTTTTCGATTGATTAGTCTTTCCTTGTGGGACTACTGAATACAAAAAAAAATCTTTTTGAAGGATTAGTTAGCTAACAGGGGATTTAAGAAGACATTCTCCACTTGAATGTTTCAGTTATTAATATCCAATTTATGCACATCAGTCAGTCTTAGGAAAGTTTATGCTGATATCTTCTATGTAACTAGTTTCATCTCCAAGCAGCATCGTTGTTCACTGCATGTAAACAAAAACAAAAATGTGTTCTCCTCCTTAAGCCACCCGCTGAAGCCCGGTACGCTGCCCCCTCCTCGCAGGGAGAAAGGACCCTCTAAGAAGATACCCAGTCCTTCATTGCAAGGCAAACCTCTGAAACCTTTAGTGGAAGGAGTAAAACCACTCAACCTCCGAGATGTGGGCAGACCAGCTGCACCAAGGGAACCACCAAAACCACCTAATTTAAGGGAGGGCCGCAGCAAAGACCGACAGCCACCCGATCCTCGCAGGTATAGTGTGAATATGTGTGTGAATGAGTGAGAGTTTTTATCATTACTCTTTTTTTATTCTGTTTTTATTTTCTCTCCCTTTTAAATTTTCATCTAATTATAAATAATTGTCATGCCAACAAAGCACCTTTGAATCTTTTAAGTGCATGTGTGAAGGGGAATGGGAGAAGGACACAAAATCCTTATTTAATTTGACAAACCCTTTTAAAATATCTCTTTATTAACATATTTTAACATTTTAAAGAATTGCAAATTGAAAGGGGAACACAAACAAATTTTCTTCCTTCCTCTACTGTGTGTGTGTGTGTGTGTGTGTGTGTGTGTGTGTGTGTGTGTGTGAGAGAGAGAGAACTGGGTGATTTATGGATGCATTTGCATGAGTCCAGTGTGTCACAACCTAGAGAATACAGAGTGCTCTGTGTGTTAGTAGGTGTGTGTGTGGGAGTGTGAGATGTGGAATACCCTATGTGGGAATTCTGGTGCGCTAGTGGGGGAAAATCACACATCTCTTGGCTTTTCAGAGCTCTGGTGTAAATGAGCTCTTGTTGACTTTTGGTTAACAAAGTAGCTATTATCTGTGTCATGCAGTCTTTGATGCAGACTTCCCTAAGGGAACTCCTGGGTCCCATGCCATCATCATGACTTTTATGTCCGTCTTCTCACTTTTGAGTAGTAATGTTTGTTTAGGGTTTTATTATTATTGTTGTTATTATTATTATTATCATTTGAGCCCAGAACACTTATCATAAATAATATCTCATCATCCGTGTTCATTTATTTTCATATATAATTCACATAAATATTGGTTGTTCAAACTAAAGATTAAAAGGTGAATACGCATTTAAGCTTCAATCTCACTCACTCACTCATGATCTCATATTAACACATCTGCTTTTTTGTATGTAATTACTTAGTTATATTACTTTCCCCCCATATAATCATTTAATCTTATGAGGGGAAAGAAAATTTGTTGAATGTTTCCCAGTAGGTGGTTTCACACATTGCCTTCAATATACAAAATTCTGCGGGCTTCAAGCCACAGAATGAATTTTTTGTTTTTGTTTTTGTTGCTCCATTTTCTAATAAAAACATCCCCAACATCATCGGTGAGTAACTATGGTTAATAGAAAATCATATGTAACTAGAATCACATGGTACATACTTGACTGGAAAATTATTATAAATTCTGTGGTATATAATTTGACCTTGACTTGCTTGGCTTTGAGATACCACTGTATCGCTGATTCAGTGTTGCTTGCTTTAATGTTAATACTGTTTAAATATATATTTTTAACATTTTATGTTTTAATTACTTGAACTATACTCTTAAAACTTGCTGTTTGATTACGATTAGATCACCGTCCAGGTTGATATAATCTTTGTCACATATACAAATACAGTGAAATGAAATCCTTTCTCATATCAAAACTTGTTAGGAGTCAGAGCTCAGGTTCATCTATAATAAGGCACTCACAGTGGCAGATTAAAATTGGCTGCGGCTTAACTCTGGACTTTTTTATTGAAAGTCTGGACCCGCTGCTGCTCCAATGGGCTGGACTTGATCTGGGAATTGTAGACTATGGTGCAGTGTTGGCTTGGCTAGGAAACTGTTTCGGATGTTGGGCTCAGCCTTAGACACACTACCCGTATAACATGATTTAAACAGTTTTTATTATGTGAAAGTAAAATAATTTCTTCCCATGACTCTTACAGACGGACGTTAAGTGGCAGTGTGAGTGGCAGTGGCAGCAGTTACTCAGGTTCCAGTTCTCGCTCCAGATCTCGATCATCTTCCGCCTCTGTTTCTCGTTCTCGGTCTGGATCCCACAAGTCCAGGTGCCGACTGTTAAAAGTGCTGCACATACACCTAGTATTCTAGAATGCATAGCTGAGATAACTGATCTACCTCTGGCATTTGTTTGCTGATCCCCACTCCATGGTTCAGGTCTCTGTCAGTGAGCAGCGTGTCATCAGTGTCATCTGCCTCCTCAAGCAGCAGCTCAGTGCGCAGTGCTGATTCAGAGGATATGTATGCTGACCTGGCCAGCCCTGTGTCCTCAGCTAGCTCCCGTTCACCCACTCCAAGTAACGTGCGCAAGGAAAGAGGACTCCCGCGAGACAGGGATGCTAATAAAGACAGAGGTAGTGGACTGACACACTTGCACTCAATGAATGATGTAATGCTGTCATTGTACTATGTGATGCAATACTTTGTGCTTTCTGATTGCTTTTTTTTTTTTTTTTCTTTATACCTGTTTGTCTAGCTTTGGTCCTGGAACCAAACAGGTTTTATTCAGTTTACTCCGCTAAGACTGGTTTTGAAGAAAACTTTCACTTATCTTGACTTTAACATTTTGCTACAATACCTTTTAAGTAAATTTATCAGTAAATAGTGTCTGGAGTTAAGTCTCCAGGAATACAATTGGGCAGCATAACTCCATACTGTAGCTGCTCTTTGGTTGAGGTAATCCTTGTTACAAATAATTATCGCTCTTTGCAGTATTGTTAGTGAGTCATATCAGTGAAACCAATCTGAATTTTATTAGAGAATGCAGTTGTAGCTTTCGTGGAAAACTCTGCTTATTGATGTTCAGCATCATAGTTGGTCTTGTGTTTTAAGTAGGTAAGCCCACAAAGAAAGAGGAGACCTTTAAAGATGAAAGGAAAAGGATCGATCAGTCTGGCATCCCGCCCAAAGCAGACACGGGCATGCCCAGATCCGGACCTGGAAACCGAGGGCACACGACAAATGCACAACCCATGGGTCCTGCACCAGGCTATGGTTCACATAAGGATATCAAACTCACCTTACTCAACAAGGTAGCTGCTTACAATATTTATATAGAGAATACTGATAGTTGCAACAGATATTTTTTTAATAGCTACCAATTGGCTAAATATTTTTTTTCTATCCTCAATGTATAGCAACAAGCAGACAGAAGCAACAGAAAGAGGTACTTCCCTGCAGACAAAGAGAGACCAACATCTCCTCTTGGCAAGAGAATGGCACTGTCTCCTGATAGAGGTAAAGGTTTAAGCCTCATCCAAGCGTAAAGGTCATTTACAAGGAAAATCCAAAGTAGAAATCCAGTCTGTAAAATTGCAAGTGCATGACCAACACGCTTGTTAACAAGGATTTCCAGATGGAAATCCTGCCTAACAGACGCGTCACCTTACACAGCAGTTTCAGTTCATTTAATGGGTAGCCACACACCAACACACTTCACAAAATGGGACTGGACTGTTATCTAAATTATCCAATTGAACTTTTCATAGGTCGAGACAGGAGGCCTGGACGTTCCCCACTCTCACCTAGAATGGAGCGGCCAAGAGGCCAAGGCCCCCGGCCTATGCCTCCACAGGGAGATAGGTTTGTGTTGATGTTTTTGCTTAATGTCTCCACTAGTGACATTCTTTTTCTACTAAAACTAAATTCCACATACACACTTTGTGCATGCTAATTGTGGTCATTTTATGAAATTCCCCATCTAGGGAAAAGTAAGTTTTCTTCTTGATAATGGTTTAACTAAAAAGCATTAACCTAAGGTCAACCCCTTCATGATGCATAAAAACGATCACATTCAGCAGAAATGAGTTCAATAATATTTTTTCCTTCTTAATATTGTTTATTTTCATGAAGTTCTGATCTGCATTAATCATAGTTTGCTGAAAATATTTGCTGAGTCTTTTGTTTAGAAAGAGGATTATTATTAAAAATGGGAAAGCCCAGGGATGTATACAGTGTGTGCATGGACAGAACACGCAAACCTGATGACGCACACTGCATATGTGAGAAGAAGTGATTGTTCAGAGAAATTGAATGCTGTGGCAAAAACAGAACACCTGTTTTATCAACATCACTTCTCTTCTCGACTTCCCTCTCGACATACTAAATACTTTATCATTAATAATAAAACTGTAGGGAAACACAGTAGAAATTCATTTTAAATATCTAAAATAGTTTTTAAAAAATATTCTAAAACAACCTTTAAAAAAGCAACAGTAAAACAAAAGTTAAGTGCATTTAAAAACTTTCTTTATTAAAAAATGGTCTTTTGTGACTCCTTATTCTGCTTGGTTTTAGCGGCTTTATTATGTAGGTGGCCCTCATTTCACTCTCTGCCCACTCCATTTCACTTTCACTTGTTTTTGTTTATATATATATATAGTTTCAAAGTATATACGTTCAGTAAACAAGCTAAACATTTATGGAGACCAGCAGCATCCAGAGAGAAACTCAGAAACAGATACTACAGAGAAAGAATTCATTTTGTGTGTGTGTAAATAAAAATGTGTGTGTATACTACCAATCGACGTTTTTTACACATCCTCCTAATTCCATGGCCTCCCTCTTGTTGTTACTTAATTACTTAATGCCATATTTGGTATTTCATAGCTTTGAAAAAAAAAATCAGTATTATTCTAGAATGAAGAAATTAATTTCAAACTTGAGTCAAAACTTTTAAATTACTGGAACTTGAATAAAAACCATTCAGCACCTGGAAGGGTAGCGCCGAACCATCAATTTTGTGGAAAAGAAATGTGGTTGAAAATTTTTGGGGGGATATAAACACTAAATGAAGTTGCATAACAATGTTTAATAGTGAAATTAAGAGCATTTTAGATTCAAAGATTTAGATTTCCATACACAAAATGCAATGAGGACTTGCAAATGATGATTGGGACTAAATGAGGCTAATAAGAAAAAAGGCTTAGCAACATTACTAATATCTGATGTTATCACATCTGTGGAGTTTATCTTCTGATGGCACAGGCATATTCCTGTGTATACACGCGCGCACACAAAGATGAATATATTTGTTCAAAGATTATACTATAATTTAAAGGCACAATTTTCTTTCCTAATGATTTGTGATTGTGTATTTTGTCCTCCAGGAAACGACCCCAGTCCCCACCACCTAAATCTTCTGGAAAAAGCCTCACGTCGTCAGCTGGTAAAGCTCCAGCCCCTGCACCAGGCTCGAGCTTGGGCAAACCTAGCAGCACACTTTCACGCAGAGAGGAGTTGCTGAAGCAGCTGAAGGCTGTGGAGGATGCCATCGCCCGCAAAAGGGCTAAAATCCCTGGGAAATGAGCAATACGCCAGAGCCTGCAACATCTGACTTCTAAGCCATTAGTCACCGAGGACACGCAGGGTTGTACAGAAGTGGATAAAACCAGTCATTGTGTTTAAAATCTCAGACCTCTACGTAGCTCAAAGACCACTGCTACATTACTCGCGTAACTTCCCCTCAGCAAGAGGTCATCTACATTTTTATTGATGTGATATTGTAGTGCGGTGACAGTTCACTCTTAATCAGTTATTGCAAGAAGATGGAAGCTTTACTGTAGTGTCTCTCTATGCTGAGAAAAATAAGTTCTTTCTCTCCCTGTTTCGCTCCATTTTGCTCTCTCCTGTACTTATGAATTTTTTTGTTAATAGTCTGTGTCCATGGTCTTTTTTTTTTTTTCTAAAACAAGATTTTCTTCATTAAGAAGGATTGCCCTACTGAGAGTCACTGCTTTTGTGCCCACATCTCCTGTCTAACCTAAGTTTTTGACACTCTAAAGACCTCAACGTACTCGTGTTCCCATCTTAATGAGTGATATCTCCAGTTCTGAATGTTTAGCATTTCCTGATTATGTTCTGTTTGACTCAGTGTAAAAATATAAACCAGATGAGGAAAAACACCTCTTACAGTATAAGAAACTAGAGACAGTGATGTGATGTATTGCTTTTATAATTTTTTTTTGGTCCCATAGCTCTTCACATACACATTGTATTTTATTTTTATTTCTTATTTTTAGGTGAGTGTAAGAGTCTGGCTTCGGGACACTCTGAGATAAGGAAGAATAATATCTTGCATTTTGTGACAGAAAAAGCTTCTAAATAAACTATTTTGATAAAGAGAATCCTTATATGACTTTGTGGTTGTTTATTCAGGGAAAGTATGCAAATTTATAGTTAGGCTTTAAAAAAAAGAGGGGAAAAAACTGAGAGTACACTTTAGAAGTCTATATATAGTGTTTTAAACCTTCTTAGGTTGGTGATTGAGTTGTTTTGAGCCACAGTTGAAGACTGTAAGGTGAAAGTGAACCACTGTTTAGTGTAATTGGTGATAAGGAACTGGGAGAACTGGAACATGTTATCTACTGTGTGTATGTTCAGAGTTTAGATGGGGAAAATTATCTCCTGGTTGGTTTTGAGATTGTGTAGCCACGCTCCTGTCATTGATTAATATGGTTCATATATCCAGTTAGTCAAGAACGGCTGCTGATCTGTTCTAAAGACGGGAACATAGCAATTTTTGTACTTTGCAAAATGCTATTTCTGAAATGATTGAAAATCTCAATGATGCACCTAAAAATAACTAACGTCTAGAACCTTTAATCATGGTTTGTCCTTGGAAACATTATTGTAGGGCTCGATCACTGTGTTTCAACACTTTAGGAAACTTAGAATTCTTTTGTGAGTGTAGAAAAGGGGTAAAACAGTGTTTGGTTAGCAGTTCTTTGAGAAATGCGTAACACTTCAGTTCTTAAGTCTTCATGATAATTAAAGTTTGTTTATGCTATCTATAAACGTGGATGAAAAATTTTACCTTGGAATTTTGGAGGCTTTTAGTAATGAAAATATCTAATGGGGGAATAAATTGAAGCAATAATTTGGAGGAAATGCCATGTTGTGCCATCTGATGATTATCAAAAACTGCAGCATGGGGTAACAGAAATTGTGATCTGAAGAAATCTGTTTTGAGCAAAAATAACCACACTTTTCTTTTTTTTTTAGTAATCAGTACAGTTTGTCAAGTTATAATACATGTGCATGAAAACACAACCATCATAAGATCTGTTAGTAACCTTGACATCTAACCAATTATTGTAGCCCAGAGCAGTTTCTAGCATTAATTCATCTTAAAATCCTGTTGCATATGTGATGCAATTGATCAGTTTTGAGGGGGAGAAATTCAGTAGTAAACACTAATTTTAACATTAAACCGAATACTTAGAATGTGAATAATTTATAGGGAAAAAAGGCCATTTTCCAAATGCCACTACCTTTGAGTCATTTACTATCTTTAAAAAAATGTAATAAAATGACCAATTAATAAACCGTCTCCAATGCCCTACCATTGTGTTCTATGGAGGGGAGGGAAGAGGAAGCATTAAAATATTTTGTTTCCATTTCCTCATTCATTTGGATTTTCCCGGTGAAGAAGGTATATATTGCTCGCCTGCTCTCAGGTCTGGATCACTCAGCATTTTGATTTGGAGTAAGGATGTGGGTAAGTACACTGGAGTTTAGTGAAATTGTTCCAAAACTACTTGGTGTATTTATTCTTCAAGTGCTATGTTCTTTGGATATGTAAGAATTTCGTTTCGTTTTAGTTTAATCGTTTTTTTTTTTTTTTTGTTCTTGTTTTTCTTTTAAACTTTTTTCTTCTAGATTACTTTGATAGCCGGAGTTTTGCTCCTGTCCCTGACGCATGCTGTAACAGGTGAAAGGCATAAAGGCTGTTTTCCTGAAGAAGAACTTATGAACCAGGCGAAGAAGTTACTGCGGCGGACAAACAGACATCACGAGCGCAGACCTGCACGTGCTCATTCCGCCGCGTCCTGCTCCGACTTCACGCCCTGGGTCTTCTCATCTGATCTGAAGAACCGATCACTGTCTCCCTGGCGATCAAGGTGAGTCTCATCTCAAACACAAGCCAAAGTATAAATCATCATCATCATCATTGCACGCTGCTCCGCTTGTCACAATGCATATTACTTCTCTTTCAAACATAATCATCCGAATCGAAGTTTAATTGACTTTGAGGGGTTATTTGTTGTTTGTTTGTTTGTTTGTTTGTTTGCGTTATGTCTTAGATTTTTGGTTCTAAGTAATACAACAAAATCAAATGATGGGCAAGGGGGCGTGCACGACTCGTAATCACCTTTCATTGATTGATCAGAAATACGGTGGCGGAAAAAAATGTCAACAAACGTGTGTAGAAATTCCAAACTGTACGTCATCCGCGCACATTTACTGATCTTCCTTAAAAAATATATATATATATTACTGTGTCCTTGTGAGAAAAAATGTATCCAGTCGAAAATTACTATCTTGCTATCTTTTATAATTACTATAAAATCTATTTGTATAATGCAAAAGCGTCTCGGAGTAAAATGTTTCATAATCATATTTATGAATAGCCTATTTTGTGAACAGTAGAACAGGCCTCCGATATTGAAATATACGAAGAAGCGTACATTTATGGCCAGGCGATAGCTCCGCGCGCATGCGCGATAACACAGGCAGGCTCACGGGAGTCTCGACAGGTAGGCCAGTTTATCACAGCACCCGTGTGCTATAAATCAGGCTACTGGATGATTATAACCTATACACAATTACAGTTTATTGTTTTGTTTGTATCGCATCTAGTGATTGTTAAATAGTCTAGATATCTAAAAGATTTTGAATATGTCACAGTGCGTTTGTTAGCTGTGTGCTCTGGCTCAGTTTCGTCGTTGGTACAGGACCAAGAAAGACTGCTGTGATTCGTTTGGGCAGGTTATAATACACAGGTAAGGGCAAGGCAGCATGTCCAAATGTGTGAGAGCGAGGTTATGTCCTTGCTGAAATTCTGGAGATTGAATTCGTTGATGCCCAAACGGTAGCAGTTCTGGAAACAGTTCTAGCATCGCCGAACTGGTTCAGATATAAAGAAACGGATTCTAGAGCTGTTCTCAGAACGGTTTTCTTATCTACGAGTTCCAGTTCTATAGAATGCGGCCAGTGAGACGGAGCGTCCGGTTCGAGATGAGTTCTGGCGCGATCGCCGGAAGATTGCAGGACGTGACAAGTCGGAATCATAGTTGTATATGATGCAGATAATGTTTTACAGCAGTTATTTACATACGTATCTGAGCGTGTGTTTATCTTCGTGTTATCGCTGCTCGGGTGATTTTGTTTGAGATTTCTTCTACACTCATATTTCTGCCTATCTTTTTTGTTGACCGTTTAATTATGCCCACTTTAAAACTAAACCTATCGAATTATACCACCAAGCAATTACCGAACACAAAACTCTTTCTGTTTTTGACTCCACATAAAAGGGAAGTTGGAGAAATGAAAGCATGATAAAGAGTGACACATCATGCATCATATGATATTTTTGACAAATGATGATTTAATATTTGGGTACTTACCTCTAAACATTATGTGTATATATGACAAACGGCACTGTGTATTTATTGACCCGAGGTTATGTTTTCTTCGCCCACAGGGTTGAGCATGATCCTCACCTGATCCCTTCAGTGTATGAAGAGGCCGAGTGTCTGTGTTCCGGCTGCATAATCAATGGATCTGAAGATACTGACTACAACTCTGTCCCGGTGAAGCAGAACGTCATGTTCCTGAAGAAAGTCGCGTGTCTAGTTGACCCGCAGAAATACTCTTTAGAAGTCCTGTATAAACCACTGGCTGTGGCCTGCACGTGCGCCGTGCCCAGACAATAACCTCTTGTAGAGGAATTAGCTCTTAACCAATACAAACCCTGTAGAGACATGTCTCATGTATTGTTGTGTTTGTTTTAAAATGCAAAACTCTTACATTTTTTTGTTTAAACAGCACTACGTGCTAGTGTGTTCCATAAGCTGCATTTTAAAGCATGGAATTACTATGCAATCGAAGCTGCAGTTGGGTACATTATCGTACATACACTACTGTATGTTTTATTTATGTAATAATTTATTGACTATTTATTTAAATTATTTGACTTCTGTTCTGAAGTTTAAATTATAAAGTTATAAACTTTTATTTTTTGTTATTTTATTTAAACTATTTTTGTTAGTTTAACGCTGCAAATATATTATTTATATTTTATGTATTATTACTATTATAATAGTTACATTGTAAGTGTTTTGTGGTGTTGTTTTTTAATGTACATTTTATCTAATAAAGTAATTCAACCTGATATATGCTGCCAGGTAATTATTTTGTCAGAAAGAACTAAAATATTATGTATATTTTAATTATACTATATATGAATGTATTGCTTAATAATAATAATAATAATAATAATACCAGTCATTATTATTATTATTAATAATGGTAAGGTGGTAGGAGAACATATTCCCACATTTTTCAAAGATAAAGAAAAAAGAAACATACTGTACATTAAAATATAGTAAAAGTTACTTAGAAACAAATGCCAGCTATTGTATATATAGACACACACACACATTCCGCAGCCCTAAATATACTTTAGAGCAACAAATATGATATAGAGTAGATGTGCCCAATCATACCAAGTTTGCCAGTGTGGTACAGCTTTCGTTACAGCCACGCAGATCTGATAGTCTATTGAAATCCACGACAGACAAATTTAACAGGTGGAATCAGGTGCGGTTTCGGCTTGTTTGGAATGAAAACCTGCACCCACACTGGTTTTTACACCCCTGATGTAGAGCAGGACTTTTACTTTATTTTACCCTCCCGTCATCTAATCGACCTTACGTAGTCGTGACGTATAATTAGCGCGACATTAATTCGCATGTGTGGCGCTCGTGTTGTTGATAAACATGACAACGGAAATTATAACTGCACTTAGCGTCCTTACCAAACCTATTCGAGGTAAGAGATGCTCTTACTGGTGTAATCAAGCATGTTAAATATTGCACCAGTTAAATTTGTATTTTACGATGTAGAGCAGCAAATGTACAATTGTTGTAAAAGAAGGTTATCAATTGAAGTTTGTGTGAACAGTGTAGGTTTGTAGTAGCCCGGGTAAAAACCTCTAGAAGCTCGAACATTCCAATAGAATAAGCAAGAGATATCTGAAAATATCGATAAATACCTCATTTTCCAGACAACTTAAAGCAGTTTCTTTTCATCCCTGTACACATAAGTAGGAGAGTTAGGGCCTCTAGTGGTCAAAAATGTAAACAAATATTGTATTTATGTGACATTACTGCATGTGTAAAATTAACAAACACATAAGAAGTAAATAAATAATTAAAACGGTTGATGTAAGCCATAGAAACATTCAAAGTGTAATTTATTTATTATAGTCTACACATACATTTTAAATACATAAAGCAAAAGTGATTGCTGTAGCCCATATGAAATGGAACATAAGAAGATGTTCCGGAAAGTTCCTTATTCAGCTTTACTTTTGTCTTTAACTCATGAAATCCCCAAGTGATCTAATGATCCCTAAGTGACCTAATGAACATTTTGGTGCGGCAATGTGACAATCTGTGAATTTGTGTGATAAACCATAATATACACCAAAATATTATTTACAATATGGTGGTACTGGGTAGCACATATGACTGAACCAACTAATTCCTAAACTAACAATCTTTTTTTGTTGTTACTGAAAAGAGGTGTAAGGTTTAAGTAACATCAATTATTTTATATGTAACTTTTTTTCTGACAGCGTTTCTTGATGAAATTGATATAAAACAACTTAAGAAAAATATTGTTGGGTTTCACGTCATATAGGCCATTTAACCCTAAAATTGTCAGGGAAAATGCCATGTAACATCTTTTAAAATGTGTTCCATGTGGTCTATTTGGTCTGTGCTATATCCCCCCTAATATCTGGGCTCTTATTGGTTAGGACAAAACAGGTGGAATGCAGCAATTAAACGATGACCAAGTTATTTATTTAATTTATCATTCTATATTTTACCAAATCATATAACCAAATGTTAGTTGTCTTGTTGTGTTATCTTACTGCAATGTTTGCCCATTTAATGCAAACTGGTCTTACTGCACAGCATGCATGAAACTGCCCTATGAAGCCACTGATACAGCTCTACTCTGTTCTGCTTTTTTGGGGAAGCTTCAGTAGTTGTTATTTAAAAAGGGGCCTTTTTTCTTAAACAAGTGTTTTATATCTTGAAAACCTATATTGACTGTAACCTGACAGAAGTGTATTTTGTATAGGTTTTTGCATATATACTCGAGGCACAGTGAGAGTTGAAGTACTGATATTATTATTTGAACAACTTTTATCAGACTGGGCAGGTTTTCAGCAATTACAACTGACAACATTTCGTCAGTTTGATCTGGCAATGGCAACCCAAAGAGACAGCGAGAGCACACAAGCGCAGGTTTGAATGAATGAAGATATAGATTTTGTGTGTGAGAAAGTGTATTTGACCATTATAATATCATTTGTGCACATGAAAAAAGGTTCAAGCTCTTGGCGCCGTAATGATACATTAACCGAATAAACGTTGCAGTTCACCTGTGTTTCACATACGTGCCAAACCATAGGGATGGATCTGTATGGGATAACAGATCAACAATGGTGCATTACAGCAATATTAATTCACGTGTTTAGCTTTGTCTTTTGGAGTATTATACGTATAAACATTTTATATTTACTTTTGTGCCACACATTCGCCTCTGTATCTGCCTCCACTGTATTCATGTCCTCTGAACTCCTACGTAATCAGTCTTTTTTGTAGGATTCAGACATTGTATTTCTAATTGCCGGCAAGTTTTTATTTGTGAAAAAATTGCAAACTAGATTTTTATTTTTTTTGCAAACAAACACATTTTTACTAAGGTATGCTTAGATTATTTTATCATTAATTCTCCATGTACTTCACTTCATTGTTTAGTGCCAATGTGTGTATATGACCATAGAATTTATTTATTTATAATTATTTTGTCACAGAGGCCAATTTGGGAGGCTCACAATCAACCCAACAGGAAGTGCTTGTGTCTGCTCTCCAGAGGAACCAGTTGGAGCTGAAGCGAATGTTAGATGGCGGAAAACTGGAGGAGGCCAGACGTTTACTAGAAGGGGTCAGGACTGAGACACAGTGGTTGTGTGCTTACACTGAGGACCTAACCTGGAGCTTTGTACAAGAGTGCCTCCTCCTACTGCTGTGCTTGGCGCGTAAACTCAGCAGGCTGGTGGAGGCTTTTAATAGGGACTCGTGTCCTGCTGTTCCAAACCACCGTACTCCAGAGGCAGCTCCACCGTTACCTCCAGATGTCCTTAGTGTAGCTCAGCAGAAGACTCTGGGCACAGTGCTACAGTTTCTTGTTACTTTGGGCCTGTGTCCGTACTTGGCAACAGGGGTGGGTGTGAGTCTGGCACTGCGCTCTGCATTTGGGGTTGCTGTGGAGGGAGCAGTGCGTCGTGATGTGGACCCACCTTGTGAACGCAGACTTTTCATAACCACTACTGTTTTTCTTGAGGTGGCTGCGCTTTCATCTCTGGCCACGCCAGTCTTTACTCGCCACCTGGGCGATCTCATGGCAGCTCTCTGCCAGTTAGGATATCGGCCTCATCGACCCGATGGAGAAATTGCAGATAGTAGTAAGGTAATGTTAATCACATTTTTTAACACTAACAGCTTATTTTTAAGTTACAAATTGCTAAATATTAATTCCTGTTCTTACACACTTTGACTATTTCACTTTGTTCAATATTTATGTTCTGATATTTATTGTCGTGGATTTTTAGGCAGAATATTTCTTTCACTCTTTTAATGCCTAATACATTTTAATGCTTAATGACTTGTGCTATTTAAATACTTAAAATGAAAGTTTACAGGAAAAAAAATCTAATTTTTTAAGTGATTGAAGTTCATATTAACACTTTTAAATTCCAAGATAAGGACTGGCAAAAAAATTAGTATTTATTTTGAACTTACAGAATAAACATGTGATTGACTGTCCAGTTGTATTCTGTTAAACACTTTTTTTAATATGTTTTTGTTTTCTTAATTTTTTTATTAAGCCATGTTATTGCTTCAATAATCAGAGCAGAGAGGTTAAATTGTTTAATATCTATTGAATCTCTTCTTCTCTTCTCCACATTTTGCATGTGGTGTTGGTTGAAAACGAATTTTAAACATCTTCCACTGGGGAACTGTAACATAGTTACATTTCACATAGATTTTTCTTTAAAAACAAAATTTATTTATCAGAGAATCCATGGCAAGATAGAATTACAACAAGACATGTTACCATGCAGCACACACTGACAGCCCTCAGTAGGTATAGATTTAAGCAATATTACACGAAGGTGTGTGCTGTTGAACTGAATATCAGCATGATTATGAAGAGGTCTCCATGGACCTGACATTCAGCCCAACAGCATGACCTCAAGTCACACTGCAGAATAAAAATCACCACAAAAAACCCCAAACAAACATTGAAGTATATATGTTGTTTCAAGCTGTTTCTTGGGGTTTTCATTTCAAACTCCATTAGCACTGGCGTTTTTTCCAGTTATGTTTTGTTCACAGGGCCTCACTGTGGAAGAGAGGAAGACGAGCAAACAAGAACTTCAGAATCTCCTGGGAAGAGTTTATCAACCAATTGCTATTAAGGAACTGCTGGTTCTCCAAGGAGGCCCCAAGGTATGCACTTTGAGTTTTTTTCTTTTTTGATCTACATTTTTTATTAATGTACCCTGTTCAGTGTTGGCGTACTCCTCCAGGCAGGTCCAGGCTCCAGGTTGCCTCAGGCTCCCCCTTGGTTGAGGCGTCTTTGTGGCCAGCTGCTCTCTGAGAGGTTGATGCAGCCACACGGTGTCCAAGCAGTGGTGAGAGCCATCCTGGAGGGAACGGGAGGTAAGAGTGTTGTTGTCAAGATCGTATAATTGGTATTGACGGGGAACTAGTGTTTAGTAATATGATAGTTGTGATTGATTTGAAATCCCCACTTTTGTCAAAAAAGGCAGCGTCCTCACTAATGGGGAGCATTTTTTTTTCTTAAGAGTTTTATTAACTGTTAAGATTTATTAACTTATGTGCTGACTTACCTGTGCTTGTATTTCATGATTTCGCCCACTAGGTGGAGACTCAGATTGGAGAAAATGTGATGCTGTGGCCAAGATTCTGGTGACTTGCCCCCAGCAGTCGCTTTCAGCTGAGAGTTATTACAGTCAAGTGTGCCCGCAGGTAAAGATGGGTTTAGTGCTCAGATGAAAATGGCATGGCTTTTTTCAAATAAATCTACATTTTGCTGAAGTCTCATATGCATAAATGACTATGCAGGTGTGGGTACGCAGTATGCTCTGCACATTGTTTGTTCATGTTCGTTTTTCTGTAATTAATGTTCCATACTGGCCTCTGAAATTAGTCATTTAATGCCAGCTGTTCCTGGATACATATTTGCAGAGTCAGTTTATGGAAACACAATCTTCTCATTACATTTAAAATATTAGTTTAGTAAAAAACTCAATTAGTGTGTTCATTTATTGTTCTCAAAGTCACTGACCACTTTATTATAAACATCTGCACGTTTATGCAGATGCAGTCCAAGCACTTCAGTTAATGTTCACATCAAACATCAGAACCGACCTCTGTGACTTTGGCTGTGACATGGTCGGTGGTGCCAGATGGGCTGGTTTGAGTATTGCGCAAATTGTTTTGATCTCCTGGGATATTTACACATTAAACAGTCTCTGGAATTTTGCACAGAATGATGGTAGGAAAAAGCTTCCTGTGAGCAGAGGGCCTTCAGGCTGAACGACCATGTTGATGAGAGAGATCACAGGAGAATGACCACACTGCTCTGAACTGGAAGGAACTATGTAGTAATTCAAATAAGCACTCTTTACAAGAAAAGCATCTCAGAATGCATACATTTAAATATACCCTAACTGCAGGTGTTCCTGATAGTTTTGTTTGTATTTTTTTTATTATAGGTTTTTCATATACTATTTTGCATAAATATTCACCCTCTTTGATATTCTCCATATTTTGTAATATTAAAACCTGGACCTGAAAACCACTTTTTCAGTTCTGTCATGTGGATACCGATGTACACACACACAACCAATGTACAAATACAAACCATCTTGCTTTACACATGATCAACATCCTGTTTAACTCCCTTTACATGTTCACCGGTTTCTTTCTGTTGGAAGCTGATTTCAGTGATACGTAATGTAGAAACAGAGGATATTTTGCACTGATAGCTTCATTAGCTTGCAATTTTATTCCATTATCTTTATTCTCTTTTTATATCACTGTGCTTTGTTTAGGTCCTAGAGCTTCTCCATTTCAAGGACAAGATGACGGCTCTGCAGTTCCAGCGAGTGGCCACCAGGGTGGTGCTCACCATGGTGCAAGACCAGCCTGAGTTTGCCCGGCGCTTCTTACTGTCTCCTCTCCTCTCACCACTACAGCACTGTGCATCAGTCCCAGGTCTGTGTATAGATGTGTGTAAAGACTGCGGTTTTCTTTAAATAGGTTGTGACTGATTAAGTATAGATTTCTCCGCTGTTAAAATGTCTAGCAAGGCCTGCAGTTGTGTGACAGATGGTGCCACATCATCACTGCATGTGTGTGTTTTAAACCTTGGCTGGAGTGCAAACGGAATCTTCACAATCCTGAAAAAATATGACAAAAATATGACACAAAACATGAAACTGTTTTCGCCCCTTAACAGTTTACATTGATATATTGTTTTATATTTTAGAAGCTGCAAATCCAAAAGGAGAGGATGTCGTACCGGAGTCTGAGCTGACCCGTTGTGTGGAGGATGTGTATAAAGTGGGAAACTTACTACTGTGATTGCTAATATAATACTAATATGTCATATTTGGTCTTTGTAACTCTGTATGGCGCAGATACTTTCTTTGTTTCTCTCTGGCTGCCAAATGCGCACTGGGCTGCTATTTCGTATATTTTCGTATATACTGAGTGACTGCTCTAGTAGAAACTTTTCCCATACAACCAGCCAAACATGTGGCAGACAGGTTAAATAAATTCATGCCGATACAGTTTAAGAACTTCAGTTAATATTTACAGCAAGCATCAAAATGGAGAAAAAGTTTGGTCTCATGGTCTCGGTGACCATGACAGAGTTTTGGTATAGGGTCACTAAAATTGGACAGTGAAGGTTTGGAAAAACATCACATTGTCTCTTCCCACTCTTTAAATACCCAGGTTGTAAGAGCCTGTGCCCACTGTAGCTTGGTTTTTGTTCTCGGAGAGCAGGAATGGACAACCTAATATGGACTCCTGCTGTTGTGGCCTTAAAGCGTATCTACCTTAAAGTGTAGACAGGCTGTGATTTTGGATACTTTTCTGTTCACAACAGATTTTGTTTTGGTTATTAGAGTTATAATAACCTTTCTGTCAAGTCAAATATGTCCGACCCTTCTATTATGACATCTTTCACTAAGAAGTTATTTCTTTTCAGAGATTTCATTGTTTTGAAATTATGTTTGACCTCCACAACCATGTCACAGTAAAATATATGGAATCTTCCCATTCTGATGTTTGATCTAAATGTTAACTGAAGCTTTTGACTACATATATTTAGTTGTTATCCATTGTACTGCCACAACATGATTGGTTGATTGAATACTTGCTTAAATAAGCAGGTATAAAGCTCTTCCTAATAAAGATGGCGACAATATCATGGCCCACAGGTCATAGATTTAATTTGTCTCATCTAGAAATCTACAGTAGTAAGTGGAACTTGCTTTCAAGTGGGTTATGCAAATAGGTGTAAAGAGTATATGCAAAAGATGTTTAAAATAATTGAAAGCATGGATTTCGTTTTAATTTACATTTGTATTTAGTGACTTTAGCATTCAGCACTATTTTTCTTTTGAAATAGACTGTTTTGTAACTCCATTATTCTATCATTTTTATAATTTTATTTACATAATCAAAAACTATATATTTATATATATATAAAATTTTATTTATTTATTTATTTATTTTTACTTCGAACAGATCTTTGTGGTGGGTAACAGTCCATCAGGAATACTGCTACGTGCTCTGGGGGATGTAATTCCCACAATCTTCAGCCTGTTTTGTTACACTAAACAAAATGTCTCACACCTACGGTGAGTAAAATCCTTATTTAGAAGGATATTTAAGTATTTGGTAAGCTTAAAAGCCCTAAAGTTGATTATGTTCGACAGCAACCCCTGTCATGAGATCCTGCAGTGGTACCTGTCTCATGTGGAGCAGTCAACAGCACTTCTACTGCTCAAATACCTCTGTGATGTGCAGGGTGGTGGAGGTGGAGGTGGAGTTGCACCTGGCTACCATTTCTCACCTGGCAGTGAAGGAGGTGTCAGATTCACCCTAAAAGACCCAGTCAGGTGACGGTGATGTGAGGTGATTTGATATGGTGTCACTGAAGTAGATTTACCGTAATGTCTAATCATTTGGTCTGTCGTATGTACGCAGAGCTGAGGATGACGGGCTATATGAGAAAGTGTCAGGGGATCAGTGGAAAGTGGAGTGTGTTGTGCAGCTCTTGGCTGATCTGAAAGACACAGATCTGCCTGGAGAATTCTTCCTCTCGCTTCTGCAGGTATGTTTTGTAAGGAGTGGTATTAAGCATAAGATATTGTTAAGTAGCATTTGTTATGTGCATTTGACTTGTACAGTGATGTCAGAATTCTTCTGAATCATGTCAGCATGTCATTCACACTTTTATTACTTTTGCGGCTAGTTTAATTGCAACACTCTTTACGTTGGCGTCAATGAAACTCGTTTGCAACATGTGCAGAATGCTGCAGCTTGTATGCTGACTTATACTCGTAAACATGACCACATTACACCACTCCTGTATTCTTTCCACTGGCTTCCGATACAGTTCCGGGTTCAGGTTAAACTTTTTCTGTTTGTTTTTAGTGCCGTTAATTCCCTGGCACCTTCTTACTTGTGTGAGACAGTAAACTTTTACCAATAAAGTAGAGCTTTACATTCAGCTGACCCAAACTTACTAGAGGTCCCTCGGTCGAGGTGCAAACAGTTGGGTGATCGCTCATTTACAGTGGTCGGTCCTAAAGTCTGGAACACCATTCCCTCTTAGTTACATACTGTTACTGACCTGCCTCTGTTTAAAGCCTATCTTAAGTCTCGCTTATTTAAAATGGCTTTTGGTATATAATAACTTTGTTTTGTATATTCTATTGCTATATTGCTATTTTATTGAATATAGACATTGTTTAGTTATTTATTTGAATGCAGTGAAGAACTTTGGTTCAACTTAAGTCGCTGTAAGGTGCAATATAAATAAATATTGATTAATTGATTTTTTTATTATTTGTAATACTTCACAGAATGATAATACAGTAGTATATGTGGTAAATGAAAGCTTTTATTCATTTTTATATTGTTGACTGTTGACTAGAAAATGCAGCTAAAAAAATAATATTGTTTATAGTAGTTCTATGAGTTATTTGTGTTATATGCTATTTAGCAGAAAGACGGGTACACACCCGTACACACCCCTGAAACCCAGGTCTCATGGTGTATGTACTATTTCAAGCCAAGTCAAGTCAAGTAGGCTTTTATTGTCATTCCAACCATATACAGTTCAGTACACAATGAAACGAAACAACGTTCCTCCAGGACCAAGGTGCTACATACATGCAGCAATATAAATTAACAACACAAATTTACCAGAACTAGCTAGCTAACTAAGAGACCCAATTAGCTGACTAGCTCAGATATGACAGATTTACATTTTTATTTTTTAAGTTAACTTAAAGCTATGTATTTCTATACAAAAAGAGACAACAATAGACACCAGACAACAAAGTACACGTGCAAACGGGCAAACAAAGAGCTACAAAGTGACAACACAACAACGTAACACCTTTCAATACATTTTGTAGTAATGAGGAATGAGTTGAGGTAGTGGGAGGACAGACATTAAACATTAGACATTTGAGATAGATGACAGAAATACTGCACGCGTAACCATGGTCGTCCATCTATTTCCTCCATGTAGGATCTGACAGACATGGCAGCAGTGCAGCATGAGCCTGAGAAGGACGTGGACACGTCTTCCATGACGCTGCTGGAGCTGGAGAAACATCTCACAGGGTGTGCGAGTGGATATGGTCAGAGCCTGGCTCTCCTACAGACTCTGGCTGTTATGTGTGAGATTCTGCCACACACACAGCTACTGAGTAAGGCCACCCAGGTGTGTGACTGGTCGCGTGATATTGTTATGTCTTATACTTCAGCGTTAGATGAAGCACTTTTTAAAGTTTTTTTCAAATTAAGCTTTAAATTATGCTTCAGAGTATAATTTAGAAGTCTGCACCTAACATTTGTAATTCCTTACCTAATTTGGTGTTAGAAGCTTCAATTCCTCTGTGTTTAAGGCTGTATTTATTTTTCAAAAAAAAATGTATAATGCCTATCTGTCTTTGCATGCCTATATCTGTGTTTGTGACCTGGTTCTACTAGGATATCAGATTAAGAGGATTTGGGGCATATGACTCATTTACATTTAAAAATAACACACAGAATTGATTGGCCTTTTTCTGGTATCTGGTATTTTTCCTGAGATAAAGTGTCTTGTGGTCTCTGTAGCTGCCAAGAGCCATAAAGCCACCAAGCCAAGTTTCATTTCAAACTCATTATTTGAGTATGTGTACTAAACGTGTTTTCTCATTCTGTCTTTTTATCTAGGTGGTGAGCTTCATAGAGTCCATGCTACAGAGGGCATGTGTGGGTTTAGAACATGGCTCAGAGAGCTTTGTTGAGAGTCAGACTCTGAGTATGGGAATGGGGCTGGTGGCCACGCTGCTGTCTGGAGCTGCAGAGGTATAGAACCTTTCATTTCAAACTCTGATGCATTCACCCCAAAATACGGTGTATTTAGTGAGGTGTGAACACAGTGGTCGTTTTTTCCTGACTGGATTAAACAAGAGGTAGTCTCTGCAGCGCAGTGTGACTTCCATGACAACAAAACGTAATCTTAATCTTAAAACATGCTATGTGTTTCAGTCAGAGCAATATAGCTGAAGATTGAGATGAAAGATGAGTGTCTGAAAATTCAGATGTTTATATCACATGTTTTAGAGGAAGCAGGTGCTGTCCCATATGCTCCCTCTTGGTTTGCTGACATTCAGCACTGTGCAAAAAGTCTTCAGTCACCACACATTTATTCGTATTAAATTGTGTAGATTAAATTAAAGACATGGGATCAAATGTTTTACTGCAACAGGCTGTGAAGTGCTTTAATATACAAGTTAAAAACTGGTTGTTTATGTAACAACCTCAGCAGCAACCTCATCTCCTCTCTCATCTCTTCTACCATTTAGCGTTTAGCATCACCTGTATACTAACCACTAGCCTGATCATCTGTCGTCATCTGCATTTGTTTCTCACTGGTTCATGCTTTCAGTTAGATTTTTTTTATGCTTGAATGATTCATAGGGCACTGTTCAGCTTAAACAAAAAAAGCATTCCTCTGAAACTGGTGAGAGCCAATACCCTCATACCCATATGTGTTTGCTGAAGAGCCCGTTCTTGCTTATGAGCAATTTCCTTGTGTTTTTTCAGCTGACTTCAGAGGACTACTCCTCCATGGCCAGGCTACTGGCTCCTCTGGAGCAGATTTCACATCAGCACCCAGAGCTGGTGATCCAGGAGCTGGCATCAGATCTGCGGGCTACCATAGCTACACGAGGGGCTTATCACTCAGACTCTGTGAATAATGCTGCTCAATTTTACAGCCATAGTGGATATGCTCAAACAAAGAATGGGGTACCAAGCCAGAAACCAGGAAATCCTGTAAAACCTGTGGGAATCTCAGAAAGCCCCAAATTGAGCTGCTGTTCAGCCAGTGCACAGTCTGACGGCTTGATGTCTTCACTTTCCCAAAATACAGCATGTCTTGGCACAGTTAATTCGTCTGCAGGAATGAGGGACAAGGCCCAGAGTTTTCAGCATAAAGATGAAAGAAATGGAAAATCATTTAGACCGAAGTCTGCTGGCAGCACAAACATGTCTGCTTCCTCTATTCGTACTCCAGAAAAGGTCTTCTCTGAGTGGCTAATAGAAGCCTGTGACCCCGATGTGCCAACCAGGGCTATGGCACTGCGTGCACTGAGCCAGTGCGTAAAAGAGGGAACAAAGGAGTCAACACAAGCCCATGACAAGCTTCTGATGGTAAGTCTGAGCTTTGAGAGAAAACAGATGAGTGTTTGCATGTGAGACTCTGAATGCTTGGATTAACAGGTCTATAAGTCTATAATGAATCTCGTATATTCTGAACAATGGCCTCCTCAATGGTTCTTTGATTGGTAGCAGTTGTAGCTCTCAAAAAGGCTTCTGCTTGATTTTTTTTTTTTTAAGGTAGAACAACTGAATTTTGCTACAGTGCTTGATGGATGGATTTTTGCAATCGGTGTAGGGTCTTGGACTCATCAAGTCATTCATCAACATTTCCCCAAGCTTGGTAGGGTTTGTCTTGGTTTTAGTGTAGTGTACTAGATACTGGTTGGTCCTTTTATAAGGGCCACACCTTCTCACCTTCCCTTGCTGTTGGTAGGGTGATGTTCTATGAATGAGTGGAGCCATGCTCTGGTCCACTGGGGATTGCTTATGATCATGAAACTACTCTTATATTCTGTATGATGGGATTCAGTTCTGTGGGTTTACAGTAGAGGTGTACCTCAGAACCCAACATTGTTTTCTTCACTTTGAAACAAACCTACAGGATAAAGAAAAACCATGTTATCATGGAAGTGTATGGAGTACGTTATTAGCGCTGTGCAGCATGTTTACTGATTTCCTTCATGAATCTTCATAAATTATTTGGTCAGCAGAAGTATAGTTAGGAATTATTTCAGAGGGAAATGTGTTACATACAATCACAGTGTCATCTGTACAAGGAGACTGGAATGTTTGATGTGCTCATGCATTGTGAAAGGATGACAGAAGTAATAATGGTGGTGCTGCAAATTTTCTTTTGCCATAGCAGCCACTAGACAATAAAATGAAATTAATCAAATTAAGTGATTCATTGATTTCACATTTAGGGCGGTTAATGTAGAAACATGATCACTTTGATGACTTTATATGAATAGAAAATTTTCATACAATATGTCAGAATATTTCCTGGGGGTACAAACACAAAATCCAACCTCTCATACCCCAATGCCAATGCCCCAATGTACAATGTCTCATACCAAAATGGTCATTATGGTAAGTTCATATTTATATATGGAGAAATAGATCCAATGGATTTTAATAGAAAATATTAATGCTGGGTACAAAAACATTAGCTGTATAACATTTAACTGACCAATCATTATTAGGAATTGGTCCCTCCCTTCCTCCCCAAGAGGTTAGGTTAGTGTGGGATAAACAACCAGCACTGTAAGGGAGAATTCTGAACTGAGCATTTACTGTTACGTTATAAATCTTGTCTTTTAGCCTTAGCCACAACACATACTATAAGTGTCAGGTTGTTGGTGTTATGTGATTTTTAGATAATTTGATTTCAACAAAAAAGTGCAATGCTCTATAATCTTTAAAATGATATTGGTTTTAAGAGTATATTAGTGCATTAAACAGTGAGAAATTAAAGAATTTTGTTAGAGCTCTACACAACATGCACCTAACCTCAAATAAACTCTTGATTTTAATATTTAGTAATTTCATGCCATAAAAAAGCAATTGTACCAGTTCAATATATATATTTTTTGTGTTCATTATTGCATTTCCCTTAAATATGTACAGAGAATTAAGATAATTACGGATAATCACTTTGATTTCATTTTATCACAATGTTTAGCGAAGCTTTGTCTATATTTTCCAGGTATTTTTGGAGAACCTGGAGCATGAAGATTCATTTGTGTACCTGTCTGCTATTCAAGGTATGCGAGTCTGATGTTAAATAAAAATGGCTTGTAATTTATGTCTTACAGATTAAGTAAATGTTGATTGATAAATGTAATATACGTTTAAAGTGAATTGACTATAAAGGTTTCTTCCTTTCCAAATACACAGTACTGATTATTTATGAGAATGTGTAAATAATCTGCATACATACAGCATATCCAAGCGGCAATCAAGTTAAAGCGCAGAATAACAGAGCACAGTTATGAGAGTAAAAACTTTATTTTTCAATATAATCTCCTGTAACACTAATGCATGTATCCCAACATTTCACTAGTGCTTGTATATTGTGAAAATAGAAAGTTTTCTCAGTACCCCAGAGCCAAGATCAGTCTTTGATAGCCCTTTCCTTTAATTGAAAATTTTGATCAACAATGGCTTTCTGTTTTTGTAAGTCAACGCATGACATCATGATCGACTCAAGATCGTTTTTGGAATTTTTGTCTGTCTGATTGTGCATGATTCACGTAAAAACTACTGAACGAACTTCAATGCGTTTTTCACAGGTATATAGGTTTATAGGCTTTGATTCATCACAAATGGCCCAATGAAGAGAAAATCTGTTACTTTGAAATTTAAATGAGTATCATAAAAAAAAAATAGACCTTGAAAAAAAATATTACTTCATCTCAAAATTCAATGGATGGCGGTGTACATTTTTAAATTCATGAGTGTGCAATTGAAATGTACTTAATAAGCGCCATCTCGCACCTTTATTCCGCACACTTCATGATAACGCGTAAAAAATTTTGCTAATTCCAAAATTCATCATACATGCGCTTTATGAGTGTGCAGATAAATTCCATACGAGCAAAGTCTAGTAGCAAATATTTACTTTAATAGTGAAATAGAGCGCAGTAGATAAATGTTAATTTAATGTAATGTTAAACCACATTAGCGTGAAACATCAATAAATACTGTAGTAACCTTGGTACCAGGTTTAAACCAAAACTGTCTTTAAGATCTAAATATATCTGGCTTTTCCTGCTCCCTTATTCAGTGGAGACTTTAATGGATTAATCAGTCATAGTTCAGATATAGTCTGAAATGGTTATGCATAACACCATAATTGTACCACGAAGCACTAACTAATCTATGTGCATTGAACATTGATTTGCTTTAGTAAGATTTAGAAAACACATTTTAAAAAGACCTTTTACTTTTACAAGACATACTGGTCATATTATTGTATCTTAGGAGGTTAGTGCTTCGTGTATTTTTTTAAGTCGATCAGCCAAACCTGAACACGTATTGCTATTTATGCATTATTAATGTGGATACCAACCTCGTCTGTACTTGAGAGCACACTGGGGACCAAATTTTTTTCACCTCAGCTGAAGAAAAGCTTTTGTGTGCTTGCAGCTGAGAGCTCCATTTTTACGCATTTCAGCATTTCTGATATAAAGTCCTTGAGTCAAAAGAAAAATAGATGTATTTCTCTGCTGCACTACAAAAACAACCACAGCAACTACAGGGAAATGGCTTTTATTATTGTGTTGCAGTATAAAGATTATTATTATTATTATTATGTAGAGTAATTGCATTATTAATCATACTCCCATAATTTGTGAAAATCTTCCACATAAAAACAATGTTCACTAAAATAAAGTATAGTTACTAGTTCCATTTGATTAGTCCATATAAATTAATATATTGTGAATATTACTATGGCGATGTCATTTCAACTTAATATTTAATCCCACACAATCAATCAATAAGACAATGTTATTGAATATTTGCTTATAATTATTACCTTGTATGCTCAAAATACCATAATGGTCATAGCACTAATTTTTGATTAGTATTACTAATAATGATTAGTAATCATGAACTAATTCCTATCCGTGCAGTACAAAAACGATCAACCTGACTATTACAGAGAAATTATGTAAATTGTACATTGTAATTGTATTAATTATAAAATATTAACCAAACCTGAACTCAATTAAGTCAATTATCAATCACTAGATGTACCTGTATATGTGTTGGTGAAATTACATTAAAGCAACGTCTGGCTTACTTATTAGGTTCATATATTTAGATATGTTTTTAAATATCAAATAAAAATAGTAGAACTAATACCTAAATAAGATAATACATCAAAAAAGATGTACTTTTCCCCCACATTTTGCAGTTTAGGTCTTTTGCAATAATATTTATTCAAAGTTAGCTTTTGTATTTACTGCAGTTTATTAGCTACATTTTTTTTTTAATCCGGTCATTTTGTCACAGGTAAAACTGAGGTATGAATATCTATTTCAATGCAACATCAATTCCATTACATTTGTAGTTTACAGGGTTTTGTTTTAGAGAACAGTGTGGGGATTTGATAGATTGAATAAAATCTATTTGAAGTAAGTCTTGTTGTTTGTCGTGTGTGTGTGTGTGTGTGTGTGTGTGTGTGTGTGTGTAGGCCTGGTCTTTTTGGCTGACTCGTTTCCTGAGCAGATCCTGCAGAGGCTGTTGGCTGAGTATCAGCCAGCTCCAAGTGGAGCTTCCTCCAGCAGGGGGCGATGTCTGGAGACACGCCTCAAGGTGGGGGAGGCTTTCATGAGAGCCAGCAGAGCCATGGGTGGGTACAATTTGTATTCTATTGTTTGTCTATCTTTCTGAGCTATAAGCTTAGTGATTTACCTCTTCTCTGCTTTTCTTTTTTTCATGCAGAGTTGATTTAAACAAATTATTATTAATCTTTAATTCAGAGCTGAAGTGTTTTTTCTTAAATCTCCCCTCCTTTCTTATGGTCTGTGCCAGACTTTGGTTAGTGCAGTGTTCCTGGCAGAAGCATGGGGTTATTCTTTGTGTCTGTGTTATTCAGCCTGGGCCTGGGTGTCTCACTTTGGCACTGTTCCTCACATCTAACAGAACCTGCTCTCAAAGGGTCCAACAGCTGCTTTGCGCCGTCTCCAAAAACACACATTGTGACTGCCCCCGTCAGCTCCCTTGTACTGCACCAGCAACCTAAACTTCCCTTACTTGCTCCATTCCACTGTTTAACTCTGTTCCATCTGGCTTTGTGTAACTAAATTTCAAGAATTATCAAACGTTTTCAGATTTTAAGGTTGCTGTCTAATGTATATTAACACAAGGATGGGGTTGCTGAACGTCAGATCTGAGGAGGCAGTGTCAGTTCTTTCCAGTGTAGTGTCTTGAATTAACTTTGCACATGTTGGGTTAATTAATAGTCTCAAACCGATGCTGATGCTGTGTTTCTTACTCTTTTAAACATAGGCAGTGAGTCAGGTTGCTTTTCACATGCCTGTTTTTAAAGGTAATGTTCTTTTTTTAACAGAGACTCTGAAAAGAATCAGTCCTTCTGGACCCATTTCAATTAAATATCTTCAAAATAATACACATTTTAAAAAGAAAGATTACTTTTCATTTCTCTAAATTGCACAGAATGACCCAAGAAGTACCGTTTAAGCCATTTACTCATGCATAAAGTATGTGATTAAGTCACTCTCACACTTTCACACAGAGATGAAGAGAAATTGTGGCCTCTGGGCTGTGTTTATTTTCTCAGCACCTTGGCTAAGTGTTGTGTGACAGGGAGTCACATCTCTAAAGAAATGTGTACACTGCAAAGCTGTTAAAATAGACCAGCTTTGTGCATGGGATCCTGGAAAGTATGCTATGCCTGAAAACAAAATGCATGTGCAGTCTGTAACGGATAGTGCGAAGTTCAGGAGTGGTTAAAATTGGCTCTTTATTTGTGGCACTTTAGGATGATTAAGTCCCTAGCATTTGGCCTTTTCATCTAACATACAAGTGCAATACAGTGCTGATGTAAAGCTTTGTGGTCTAGCAAAGTATTCCCGTTCAACAAGAGGAGACTGATTTTTTCCAAATGAAATGTAGTTCCTAAAGTAGTAGTAAAATTCTATTTATTTATTTATTTTAACGAACATTTGTGTGTCCAAATGATTTTCACCAAATTTTGGGTGTAAACTTTGAACCTTTAGACATCACTAACAGGCTAAAATACATATATACATGTTGAACACAACGGAACACCACAAATTAATCATTCCAATTTTTAAAGGTACTTTAGAGCTTGCAAAGTTACACCATTATAATTTTACCTGATAAGCAGATTGATGGCCACTTGAGGCTTATTTCTTAGTTGCTTCATGACAAATTAAAGAGAAACATGGTCTGGCGTTGATTACAAGTGTTGAATAAGCATGTAGTATGGGGACTCTCAATATGTTGATCAAAGACATATTGATACAAGGAGGAGGACATCATTAGGCTGAAAAAAATAAAAAAATAAGGAGACCTACAGTATCAGAGAGCTTGTAGAATCTTTAGTAGTGGAGGACAGCTGAACTGGATAACTGTAATTCTTTCCTTGGGGACTCATGCACAACACCTAGCCAAGTCAGGAACACATTATTGGAGGTAGTTTTACTATTGTCAAAGTCTGCAATCAAGAAATGCCTCAATGAATGTAAATACAGATTTCTTACCTTGGTATGCAAACCTCTGGTAACACTCAGGAAAACAAAAAACACAAATTGGACTTCTTCTATACCAGAATGATTGAAAGAGAAGACTATGGAGAAAGAAAGGAAGGGCTCATGATCCAAAGCACACCCATTATTATCAAACAAGACTGAGGCAGTGGTGTGTTATGAGCATTTACAGCTGCCACAGGAATATGTTCACAGGTGTTTATTAATAATGCATATGAGGCAAAACTGATTGGGTGGCACTTGACAGCATAGGTGGACAATGGTCCAAATCAGATCGCGAAATTAGTCAATACAATAGAGCATGATTTTTACTTATAGAAGACTAAACTGGAGGAAGAAAGAACTACAAACTAGCAACAACTGGAGGCAGCTACTGGGAAAGCAGCTCAAACTAGTAAATTGCAGTTTGTGATGTCCCATGTGTTTCAGACTTCAGTCAGTCAGTGACTGCCAAATTTTCATATCCAAGTATTAATTATGCTCATAAAGTATGTATTAGCAATACCATATAAGTGGTAATAAGTATTATGCTATTATAATTATGCTAGTATTTTCAGTTACTTTTGAGTCTGTGATAATGGCAGGACTTTGAAAAATGTTTGTAGTTCCTTAATGGTTAATGCAAAGGTTTTGTGAGACACCTTGAATTAAACCAAAAGTCTACGGTTCAATCATATCCTGGTTGCTTCAGTCCATTGTGGTTGTTTACAGTGGCAAAGAATATGAAAAATGTGTCATTGGCTCTGTAATTATTCACCTGACGGTACTGGCACCAAACGTGGGTTTCACACCATGTGTTTATCTCATACACTAGTTGCATCATTTGACCACTGGGGTACTTTTGATACTTTTTCAAATATTTAATCTCACGTCTAGTTTATTCTTTTTAAATAATCCTTAAGTCATTATCTGAAAAAGGGGTTGAGGTATATCAAGAGCCAATCTAGAACCAGAAAAAAGAGATTAAATCTGCAAATTTGCATCTCAGTCTGTTCATTACAGCAGGAAGTGTACTGCTTGAACTCCTTTATTGCTACTTCTATCTGTACTTTTATTTGTTACTTACACTTGGAGATTTAGGCTTTCATAATGAGATGAACATGTTATTATCTGTTATGAATTATTGTCTGATTATCTGTTATGAATTTGGTGTCGCTCTTCTATATCAGGTGACCTTGCACCACACTATGGCCGCCCTCTGATTGGTGCATTCCTGAGTGGCACCCGGGACGAGGACAGCAGCGTTCGTGCAAGCTGCCTCTCCAACCTGGGAGAGCTGAGCCAACGCCTAAATTTTTCCCTTGGCCCACTGGCACAAGAGGTAAACTAACTGACCATCACACCAAAGCCATCATATTGGATAGATAGTTTGGCTGAAACTGTTGGTTTATGAACTCAGCTTTTTAATGATACAATCTTTTTGAGTTGTGTTTGCAAGTAAATTTTTTTATGCAGGCCCCTAAAATATCATAATGCAATCTGCAATGAGCGAGATATAAGTCGACCTTTTGATTGAGTGTGTGTGTGTGTGTGTGTGTGTGTGTGTGTGTTCAAAATAATAACAGCCAATTAGGAATCAGATCAATAATTGTCTTTGGGAGAAATTTTATTTCTTCATAGTAAATATTTTACTTGTAGGTGTAGTGGAGTAATAGAAAACCAACAGACCCAACAGTCATGACTTGCATGCACCTGATTCCGTGTAATTGAATCATTCATTGAAAAGGGGCATGTTCAAAATAATAGCAGTGTGGAGTTCAATTAGAGAGTTCAATTATTCTGTGAAAAACAGGTGTCAAAGAAGTTCCCCTTATTTAAGGATAATTGCAGAAAAGGTTGTTCTGTGCATTTCTCTCTGAAAATCAGAGTAAAATGGGTCGTTCCAGACATTGTTTAGAAGAACATCGTACTTTTGATTCAAACGTTGATTAGAGATGGGAAAACGTACAAAGAAGTGCAGAAAATGATAGGCTCTGCTAAAATGATATCAAATGCTTTAAAATGGAGACCAAAACCAGAAAGACGTGGAAGAAAACGGAAAACTACCATTCGAATGGATGGAAGAATAATAAAGACTCTGATCAGTTCCAGCATCATCAAAGAACATTTAAAGTTACCTGTGAGTACTGTTACTATTAGAAGACGGCTATGTGAAGCAAAGCAAGAGCACAAAGCATCTGCAAAGTCCCATTGTTGAAAAAAAAAAAAGACATGTGCTAAAGAGGTTCCAGTTCGCCAAAGAACACATCGACTGGCTTAAATATGGATGGCGCAATATTTCGTGGACTGATGAAAGCTAGATTGTTCTTTTTGGGTCTAGAGGCCGCAGACAGTTTGTCAGGTGGCCTCCAAACACTGAATTCAAGCCACAGTACACTGTGAAGACAGTGAAGCATGGAGGCATTAGCATCATGATATGGGGATGCTTCTCGTACTATGGTGTTGGGCCTATCTAACACATTT
Organism: Clarias batrachus; assembly: GCA_003987875.1. Taxonomy (NCBI): domain Eukaryota; kingdom Metazoa; phylum Chordata; class Actinopteri; order Siluriformes; family Clariidae; genus Clarias; species Clarias batrachus. The sequence goes on from QMIH01000074.1 coordinate 97,125, forward strand.
CAGGGATCATGGATGAATTTGAGTACAGAATACTTAAAGGGGTCATGTTGCCTTAATGAAATGGGTGTTTCTACAAGACAACGACCCCAAACACACCAGTAAGCAAGCAGTATCTCGGTTCCAGACCAACAAGATTAACGTTATGGAGTGGCCAGCCCAATCCCCAAACCTTAATCCAGTAGAAAACTTGTGGGCCGACATTAAAAATGCTGTTTCTGAGGCAAAACCAAGAAATGCAGAGGAATTGTGGTGTGTAGCCCAATTGTCTTGGGCAGTACAGCATCAGTTCGTCTTGGGAATGACAGATACAAGTCCTGCCCAGTGGCCAGAGGGATTTTGAGGCATTCTCCTTGCAGAATACTGGCCAGGTCACGACGTGATGCTGCTGGAGGAAAACGTTTCCTGATACACTCCTCCAAAACACCACAAAGTGGCTCAATAATATGTAGATCTGGTAACTGTGCAAGCCATGGAAGATGTTCAACTTCACTTTCATGTTCATCAAACCACTCTGTCACCACTCTTGCTGTGTGTATTGGTGCATTATCATCCTGATACATGGCACTGTGTTACGACCCAGTCTAGGGTTGGGCCGCACAGCGATATTAAGAGTGAGTGAGTGTAAGCTGGAGAAAGAGTGTGGTACTGTTTCAACTCAAGGACGATACACACGTAGTAGAGTGTGAATTATATATTGAAGGAAGCAATATTTACAAGATACCCAGTGTAAACTTCAGGGTGGACCAAGGCCAAAACAACAAACAGAAAAAAACTGGGTAAGAAAAGCCCTAGCTTCCCTGCAAAGGAAAACAGAAATAAAACACAATTTGGTACCCTAACTCCCTCCCTATCCATAAACAGTTAAGAAAAAAACCCTCCCACACCCAACAAAATACAACAGTCTGGATGATACACTTCTTTGGGGCTTCTTTACACTGTAACTCTCCCGGATGTGGGAAAGACAGGGAAGGTGGACTCAAGATTTTTGCTGCTGGAATAATTGAAACCCACGTTTTGCATTGGCACGGCTATAGCAGCCCGGCCATGTACATTGACCCTGTGGAGGTCCAGTTTTGGTGAAAAAAGGAGAGTTGAAGATGCAACATTTAATTCTTCTTGCGTCCACAGTTCATCCTTCTTGGTGGTATGCTGACATTACCCTGGATACCGTGGCTATTATAAGCAAAACTGTGCTATTACTCTGCTAATTAAACATTCACACTCTGTTCTTACTGGTGGAATGTGCAATCAATGAAGATCGTCCACCAGGCTGGTCAAATTTAGCCATGATACCTCCAACAATAAATTGGCCAGTGTTTCAGTTTCATTGTCCAAAAGCTATAGGCTCCATTTTAACTGGGGTGAAGGGTTATGTTTGTGATGTTGTGAGCAAGAGGCAGGACATTGTCTTAAGGGTTAAAGTGCTGCCTCAGGTCTCACTGTGTAATAGCTTTGCAACAGCACTTATTTATGTGCATAATATTAAATTATGTGTGCAGACACACATAGATAAACGTCTGCTGAACCTTTCCCCTTTGGGTCAATTATGGTTTCTCCTCTTGCCAAAAGATGGGGGAAGGGTAAACGTGAACCTCTTATGCGTCTAAATCTGTCAATATCAGTGCTGGGAAAACCTTAGATCCACCATGCAAGCATGACTATTTGGTATGCATTTTTTATTTTTTTTTATACTAAAAAGAGTGTAAATACAGTGTATGGTGTGTAATAATATTTCATGTGCTTTTGTACACATTTTTTCCCACTTAATCTCTGTGTATGCATCATGTTAGCTGTTGTAAGCAAAGTAAGCTGTTGTATATGGCTGAGGTTCAGAAGGAGAGAGGTGGGGTATGTCGGAGCTCTTCATGAATAAGCAGCTCTGTCACTGTGAATAACAGGGTTGCTTATTCATGAACAGGCCACTCTCATTTACGGGTGTAAGAGCGTGTGTAATCTTTGACTTTCGTTACTGTTTCTGCATGGAATACAACACTGCATTCTGTACTGCATTCACAAAAATGGGTTTCTCATTTTTACACTGTGTGTTTTATCCAATAGTTGAGCATGTGCCTCACAAGCCTGATCAAGACAGAAAAAGAGGCAGAGGTGCGGAGAGCTGCAGTCCATGTCATTGCATTACTACTGAGGGGCCTTAGTGATAAAACCACTCAGGTGGGTGTGTGTGAGAATGAGTGTAATCACCCATCAAATTGTGTGTTCTTTATGGGTATTCTTGTATTACATGGACAATATTTCTTCAACTGGATTGACAGGACTCTGATTACACGCTTACAGGATGCATCTTTATTCAGCTTAGGGTATTATTCTAATTAATTATTCTAATCTAATTATTCTAATTATTAGTGGAATATTAGGGTCCATGTAAGCTTACATAGTGGAAAAAAAACCTCACACACGTCTTCATTTTTGTTAACTATATTAGTGTAAAAACTTTTCATTTTAATTACAGTTTACAATGGGTGGCATGGTGGCTTAGTGGTTAGCTTAGAATAGATCCTTAGTCTTGAATAGTACAAAGCGCATTAGAGAGTAATTTTAGAATTGTTAAATAAGTGTCTTGTTCGCCATTTTCCATTTTCCTTCTTAAGACAACATTACATTTTAATCATTATGTGAAGCAGCTAGATTTACATGCCTAAAGCTCAAACCAGAAGTGACAGTTGTAGAACTCATTCTCCTCTAGATGACACCAAAAATTAGGATTATAAATCATTCTCTCTAATTCTTCTTTGATTTTAAACTATTGAGTCAAGCAGTTCCACAGCATCGAATTAATGATTACATCAGCAGTTCTTAGAGACAATTCTACAGAGGAGATTATCTGCTGAAGAAACAGGGAGACCAGGGAATAAATGGTTTTGAAAGAAGTGCCAGAGGAAGTATAGAGGCTGCAAGAAGAAGAAGAAACACATCAGGTCAACTTTAGAAACACTTTTGGTGTGAATTTAACTTTATTGTCCTAATACATTGCACACCTGTGTCTAACACATGGTGTAAATGAAGGAATTCAGCATGCAGCTGTAGAAGTGTGGATGAGGCAGATGGTCTGAAAACCATTGGTCTTTCATCAAGCCCACCCCTCTGTGAAGCAGTGTGTGTTTTCCCAAATTCCCTTCATTTGCTTAAGCTGTTTTTCCCATGGTCTGGTCCACTCTGTAGGCCACCACTGTGCCAGAACTACTACAGCATTTGGCATTATTTTATTTCTGATTACATGTACAGTATAGCACTCCCACAAATAATTACACTGTCTGTGCTTAAGTTTATATGATTACAGAATGACTACTGTGATTAGTCTAGTTTCAAATAAAGGTAAAACGGGTATTGATGAACTATTTGTAATATTTTAAACCAATGTCTAACCATCTTGCTTCGAATGGAAGAAACTCAAAAGCCGCCTTGTGAAGTAGAATGTAGACAGATGGAAGAATAGAAGTTTACCCAGGGATTAGAATTGGTTTAGTGGAGTTAACACTGGCATTCAGTGTGATTATCCTGAAAGTGACATCTCATGAAATGGATTGCTTTGGCCAGTCACATGGAATAAAAAAAATGTTAAGGTTGATGAGTAAAAAGTAAATAAATAAATAAAAGGTTAGAAAGCACATTCAAGACTCTTTTTAGAAATGTTAAATAAGCATCCTGTTCATCATTTTCCATTTTCCTTGTTAGGAACAGGACATTTTAATCCGTTCTTAAGGAGACTTATATTGTATAGCCCTTCCTCCATACAAGTGAGCAAGTTGTTACCATGGTAACGATGAGGTATTAGAATAATGCAAACCCATACAATCGAATTACTGTCAGAGCTGCTGATATAGAAAATCAATTATCATCTTCTGACCAATCAAATTTGAGAATTCAACAGTACTATGAAAAATAGTCTGTGTGTAAATTTGTTTGACCATAAAAAAAAAACATGTCCTAACCTCAATCATGCATAGTTGTGGTATTCATTTAATGACCAGAAGGAGTGCATATGATTTTGCTAAATTTTATTAAAAGAGAGTGAATTTTACTCATTATAAATATGATCAAATGAGAAATTATATTATATTAATCTATGTACAAATGATTAGCAACCTAATGGGCTCCATGTAGAACACTGAATAATCTGGTTGTTTATAGAAGACATTGTACCAAAGGTTGTTTGTTACAGGAAGAGACCAACACGTGGCCAGTTTCCTGTGCCTCAAATGTCACAAGAAGCGACCCAGTGACCCAGAGTGCCAGAATCTAGAAAGTAAAAATGCTCCGTGTCCCAGCGACAGCCAGACCTTCAGCACAATGGCGAAAACGCCAACATAATCAAGCAATAGTGAGGCACCCTGCATTACATCTTCAGTAGAGATTCTATCTCAAAATGGCAGCTAATTTTTCAGGCATTATTACAGGAATTAAAATGAAGATTATGATGCAGTTGAAAAAAGTTTGGCACAGGTTTTTTTCAGCTTTGAGTTTTCGTAGTTTATTTTCGGTCCTTCCTGCTGTTTTAAATCACTTTTACATTCATGACCGAATGATGTATTATCCTTTACATTTTTTAGATCAATGCTGCTGTCGTTTCATTCAGTTTTTTTTTTTTTTAGTCTAGGACAACGGACCCAGCTGTTCCAACAGCCCAAAGCACCACTTTGTTATTATCCATGTCATTGTAAAAGCACTTGTACTATTGTTTCACTGAGCAGCAACACTTGCTCTTGTTCAACATGACACATAGCTATTAGCACATTTCGGTGGGAAGTGTTATATTTTGGCTTTCATGTCTTTGGTGTCTAGGCTTCATCTAGGCAGCTAGTCAGCAGACAGTAATTAACCTGTACTCCTGTGATTATAGACCACTCTTTCTCAGTTTGAACAAATGGGAGAATAATTGTTTGCTTTCACATAAGAAGAATTCCATAGTAGTGAGCATAAGGACTGGTGCAGTTAATTTCAAGTAAAAGGTTTCAAATCAGTCGATTTTGGATTTCTCCAAAATATCATCCATCATCATCATACAATCGATTTGCTGTTCTACATAGGACTGTTTCATGAGAATGAGCTTTTTTAGAGTGTATTTTATATGCAATTTTCAGTATTCATTTTAGCCAACTATGTAGACATGACAAAAAATAAAAAAAGAAATGGGTCACATAGAGAGAAATAACTATCAGATCAGCTGTTTTTATGGTGGTTTCTGGTTATTTCTTTGACCAAAAATAATATAAGCATTTTGTGAATTCAACCTTATTGTAATGTCAATCCCATATTCCAGTAGCGACAAAATTTATATGTTTTAAACTGTAATTATAACTAACTTTAGCAGCAATAATCGGTCTCCCTTTCACCAACAGGCATTCTCATGAAGACAATAAACATATTGGCTATTACAATGCACTGACACTGGACACTCCAATTATGAATGTTAATTAATTATTTCCTTATGGAAAACTTCACTAAATCAATGGTTAAACATTTGTTTTAATGAAGATATTAATCTGTTCATTGTTAGTTTGTACTCCTTTTTTTTTTTTTCTTTTTTTTTTGGTAGAAAATGTTATACAGATTGTAACTTGTTAGCATGTTAGAACAAGCAGATAAATATTTGTCCCTGATGTGCTGTTACATAAAACTCCTTAGACCAATCAAACTTGAGAATGAAAATGAGGAGGAGTCTTGTTTTAAAAAACCTTGAAGCACAGCAGCCTCTTACCGCATTACTTATCCAGACTACTTCAGTTTCAACAGAACAGAAAATCACTAAGACGTTAATTGTTTGTGAAAGGCCATGGATTCGTTCTGAACAGCTGGAGTTCTGCTTTCCTTATGACACCAGTTGACACATGAAGTCCTAGCTGTCCAAACACCTGCTGACCCTCTAATTTTTCCAGAGCTGGTCTCCTGGCTGTAACAGTGTCAACACAAACTACACGTTTTACAAGACCATTTAGCTGTCTGACCTTCTATCTGTCTGACTTTCTGCTTTACAACACTAGTCGTCACCTTAGTTACCACCTTGACCCTTGGCCAGGCGTTCTGTGAATATGAAAGCATGTTTAGCTAGCCTTGACCATCTGGAAGTGCTGACACGTTGCCTTTGTGAGTAGTGCTAAAAATCAATTTGAGAATACCATGGCTTTGCTGGGATTGGCAGATCAATATTGGAACAGTGGTGGATGGATGCAGCTGTTACCTTAACAAATGATATGGAAAAGGTTTGTAAAGCAAATGAGAGTGCTGAGGACCTAATTTGGACTGACTTCTTATGGTGGCTTCTGACCTTGCCTTTGACTATGTTCTTCCTTCATCTGTAGTACAGAAAACCATTTCATCCTAAACTGCTTTAACGTTTCAGTGCCTGATAGTGCTGATTTATTTATTTATTTTCTCTGCAGGTTCTAGGAGATGTTCTTTTGGAGCTTTATCGGGCTTTGAAGTGGGTGGTGCGCTCTGATACGGATGAGGTGGCTGTACTCCATGCTCATCTTGCCCTGGAAGAGCTTGATGATATCATGAAGAAATTTATTTTCCCCCAGCAGAAATTGGAGAAGAAGATTGTGGTTTTGCCTTGACTATATATACCAACATGGGCTAATTCTTATTTATTTATCTATTTTGCATAAATGTGGTTTGAAAAAGAAATTCTCACTTCTCATACTCTTTGAATTGCTGGTGTCTGACTGAGTAGTATTCAGGCTTTTGTCATCAAACACAGAAGTCAAAGGGCAGAAAGGGTAAGGAAGAGAAAAGCAAAAGACTGTGGGACTTGGTCTTTTTCTACACACATGGCCAAACAGCTCTGCACTATGTACTGTATGTATTTCCTATGCCCCTCACCACCACCTTTTTGTGCTACATATACAAAAAAAAAAAAACAGCTTTTTGACAACTGTGGGCAAGATAAAGACGTTTGATTCATTGCTCAACGTAAAAGTGGTTGTTAAAAGAGGTTCACATGCTGTGAAACTGTGGCAGGTCCTTTTTAGCTTCCAGCGTTGATGAGACATTTAGAAAATGTGCCCTTGATTTTTTTTATTCAAATTATTTTAGTTATACAGTGAATTATCTATTATTTTTTGTTTACTCCCAATAATCAATTCTGATTAGGCCATGTAGACGTTTGATCATGATTACAGAATTACACACAAGCACATAATTTCAAAGATGTACCTGTACAGAATTTAAGACGTACCAGTTGTTCAAATATTTTTTGTGTCACTGTGAATAAATTGTGCAGACCTGCCAAAAATGATAAAATATTGTGTTAAAAATTGTATTGCTCCCTAGCAAATACAAGCCTTTTCCCAAATAGTTTCATTGACGAGTGGTTTTCTTATGGCCACACAACTGTTTAGTCCCAATACTGTGAGTTCTCGTTGTGTGTGTTTGGAAATGCACTTTTGTTCAATATTAAAAATACTTATGTTTTTTGAGAGTAAAAAAGTTGTCCTCATCAGAATCACAGTTCTCATGAATACATCACAAAATAATGAGGTCGAAAAATATCAGGTTTTATTATAAATAACCAAACATTTAGACACATGCCAGTGCAATTCTAAGTCTCTTGAACTACGTTTCACTCATTTTATAGGATTTTATTAGATTTTGTAATTTCCCACACGCTGCTCTGATAACTTTAGTGAGTACAATAAGTGGTTAAATAACACAAAATTAAAATACTTTGCATATGTTCTAATTCATTGCAACAAATTATTTTTAAAAAATAATTCATTTAGATTTTTGTATTTCTTTTATCATAACAATAAACATTTTGTATATGTCCCTGAAATTGTGCTCATTTTGAAGTAACTGCCCCTTTGAGAAACTGGCCGATGTAATCAGTGACATCATGACCATCAACTGCTGTAAGTACATGACGTATTTACATTTATACTTCCTAATGTTCATCATAATGTGTTTTTGTAGTTTGATGTCATCAAGCTTAACATGTCTACCTTTTCATAGCGAAATATTATTAACTTTAAAAACTGCTCAGAAATATGTGATAAGCAGTACACAGTCAGCTTCAACAGTGAATCAATTCACTAACTGAAGGTCCAGCATGTACTCATTAAATGACAACTTTAGCAAAAAATGCCCACCCTGTCATCAATGCTTGCATGACAGGAAGGACATTTACACATATGCTTTGCCACATTATGGATTTTTTTTATTATTTTATTATTGACAGACGTTTTTAAAATAAATCGTTGAGAATGAAAGAACATGTCTTTCAAAAATGTATAACTAAGCAATAAAAATGTATTTACTCTACGTTGAATTTCTCAGTCACAGGATGGACATATTTTGTGAAGTGTGTACATTGCATGCAGTTTATTTATCAAAAGTGCTGCAGCTTGACCAAAATGCATTTGTAACAGGATGGTCCTCTTAATAAAGTTAATATGAAGCTAAGTGGAAAATGCCCGCTTTGTTTGGAAATTACGAAGCATCAGGAGCTTGAGTATCAAGACCTCTACATAATCCTCTAATACACTATGCACTTATGCAGTCTTTCACTAGTGTTTAAATACCAACACTAGTGAAGGTACAAAAGTTTCTCAGAATGTCGAAGCCATGATCAGACTGCCTGCTCCATGTTTGAGACCCTGGCCTCCCAGGAACACCTTTAATGGCCCAAACATGGACAAACCGTTGGACAAAACTCTACACGGGATGTGGCAAAAACTTCCAGCTAAGTTCCTTTACTGTGTAGGTGGAGTTTGTGAATGACTGTGTGTACAGTTCCCGCACAAGGGCGAGTATCTTCATGGGAATGTTCATGGGAATGCCTGCAGTGGACTCTGAGCCACCTTGGTTTGAATCGTCATTCATGGAATTATTGCCTTCTTTAAAATGTTCACGCCATTCAAATGTTTTACTGGAGCCAAGAGTCTCATCACAATACTGTGCTTAAAGTCTCCTGTTAATGCCAGTTTTACGCCTTCGTTCATGACAAATTTCATCACAAGTCCCAGTTTGACTTGAATGCTCCTCATACATATATAGCCTTATATGTATGTATAATTTACCAATATGTTATAGTATAATACACTGTAAATCCCATATGCTGTGTAGGATTCTGCAGGTTGTCAGCGTGATTTATTTCCAAGGACATTTCTTGAATTTGGAGGTCACTATGACGCCACTGCACATCAATAAGTTATCAATGGTTCTCAGGATCACCTCCTCCACTGCAGTGATTTATGTTCTCCTGCTGCCAAACCATGAAAGCGCTATTACACCAATTACCTGCCGTTCATGCAGCACAGAAAGACAGAAAAGCCTTTTCTTTAAAGAAATTAATGAAATGCATATTAGTGATATTTTTGTTGGCCAAATAATGTTCATATCACACAGATATGAATGTTTGGGGAGAAAATGCTTTCCGAGTGCATATTGACTGTCATAGAATGCTACAAAGACATCTTCAACCCTCCCCCATCCTCCCCCTTTTGCACTCCAATAGTCAGTCTCTCTCTCTCTCTCTCTCTCTCTCTCTTCTCCCTTCATTTTCTCTCCACCACCTCATCAGCCTGCATTGAACCTGCAGGCTCTCGGTGGCTAGGGCACAAGAGGCAGGATGGATAAATAAATAAGTGCATAAAGGAGGCATTGAGAAGGGGTCTTCCCAACCGGCTCTGAGACTTGTGGTAGCTGGCTGCACTGCAGAAAAGAGCAGCGAAAGGAGACAGTGTGGAGAAGTGAAGGTGAGAATAGGCGGGGAGAGGAGATGAGTGTGCTTTATAGAAACAGAGAACGAGGGCAGTGTGGTAACACAAGGGGGTGCTAAGATTTGGGTTACAGTGCGTTGCAGAGATGCAGAAAGGACAGTGGCTACCACTGCAGCACAGCATTGACTAAATAAGAGAGGGGGAAAGGGATAAAGCACCCTCACCATGCAAGGCGTGCTGTCCTCAGGCATGCTGGATCCAGGACCAGGTGAGCCACAACCAGGCTCTACCACCTTCAACCTACTAGCTTCCCGGCACTCACTCCTGAGCTGAGAGGCCTTCATGTCTTGGGAGTGTGCAAGACAACAGGAGTTAAGGAGGAGGGAGAGAAAGGGAGAGGGAGGAGGCACCAGAGAAGGAGGAGGCCAGGGTGCTGTATTTTTGGATGAGGGAGCTCCTGAATTAAGAGCTGGTGAAATAAAGATGTAGTGTGAGCAGGACGCAGAACAAGGAGCGTGCTGTGCTGCAGTGGCGAAGAGTGGAGTAAACGCCGGGTGAACACACACACACACACACACACACACACACCCACTCGCATATTCAGCAAGACTCTGCCTGGACAGAGAGAACCCACCGTTGCCGCCGCAGGGCTTGGAAGGTATGGAACTCAATTGGAGTGCTTATGTGTGTATTGTGTTAGGGAGCAGTGGGAGAGGGGATTCAATTTGTCTTTATACAAGAGGGAAGGGGGAATTGAATCAGTCTTTATAAAGTTTACGGGTGCATGGGTTTTCAGTGAGTCAGATGATGTGATTTGAGAAGCTGGGGGTGTGCTCTCAAAACTTGCACAAATAAGTTTTTGTATTTATGTGTCTACAGAAAAAGAACAGGAAAAGAACCTTGTGGGTTCTAATTGCTTTCAGTGAATAGCTTTCTTTGAGTTGGACTGGCTTAGAACTTATTTAGCTCTCTGTGCATATGATAACTTGCGAATCTCTAGACTCACAGCTACAGTATGTATGGTGCACAACACTGTTTTTAGGCACTTTTCCTTTTCTCCTTTAAAAACACCTCTGAATTCTGTTTGAAGATGTGGGAGCTCTCCAAGGAAAATGCAGCCTGCTTTATTTTCCATGTCTGAAGAGACTTATTTAACACCAGAGTCTGGCAGCCTCCAAAAAAGAACCTTCTCGGATTTTTAAGCAACTAAACTCGATTATAACACTTGGACAGTCTTTTGATAGCTTTGATTTGATCATAGTTGTGGATACCACAGTGGATGGATTATGGGGTACATACAGTATGGGGTACCATCTCCTTACATGCTTTGGTTGGTTGTATTTCAACTTTGATTGCTCACTTTCTTGTGAATAACTTACTGTGAACATCAGCCTGATTCATTAATTAAGCGAATGTATTGTTTTTTTAGAGGGTGCAAATTGGACATTGCTGTAATAAACGTTGCCTCCTAGTGGTAGGAGATTGTCCTCTCCGTCACACTGTTCAGGACGGAGACTGGTTAATTAATATATATTTTTTCTTAATCACTGAGAGTGCTATACATATATCCCATCTTCAAACAATATCGCTTTACAGGCTCCGGAGGTGATTGATATGCTGAGCCATATTATTGGTCTGGCTGATTAATACAACCTTGGACTTAGATTTTATAAGGGAACGTCTCTTTAGGTTTGAGATTGTGCCTGGCAGGTCTAGAGGATGGTATTGACAGAAAGGATCATTAAATTATGAGACAAAGGAAGCTGTTGAATAACCTAACCCAAACACCAACACACAAAGTTCTCTGCATTCCTTTATGCTCATGACCTTATCCTTTCCACTGCCCTCTTCCTATCCTCCCTCAGGATAGCATTTTGCCACAAACTGTGTCCTTCTCTCGGGATAGCATCTTCACTGACTGGATGAGAGAATTACTTTCTTCACCATACAAGTTCACTACACCTGAGCCTGGATTATGGCTGTCTTCTGTTCATCCTGGACAATCTATAACTGCCAAATCTGGGAACATTCGTCTGTATTGATTACTCCACTAGAGCCCCTAAGGCAACAGATAACTCATTTGTCTGATGTCTTTTTCAGTACTTTATAACGGCTCATCCAGACCCATCTATTGGGCAACGCTGTATTTTTTCTCATTTGGAAATGAGGGACTGCTGGGAATGTCGCTGAAATAAAATGTTGTTGAAAATTATAATATGTGCAGAAAATCTAATGTATATTTATACTGCCTGTAGACATCCTCTCACTGATATTGCCATTCTGAAGGTTCAAAGGCTTCGCTCTTATGTTTGTGTTGGGTTCTGTAGGCTACTCTTTTCTTATCGTCACTCATATCCATGCCTGTGTACACAGCCTTTGGTGAGAGAGAGTGAATACTGAAGTGTACTTTAGTTTGACGTGAGGCCTTTCTTTTCAGACAGTTCCCTAGGCTAAGAAGCCCCCAATGGAACAGGCCTTCTAATTAGGGTTACCTCTGATCCTCTGCCTGCAGCTGTCTCTACAGTCCAAGTTCAGAGAGCTGGTATTGTTAAGTTTGGATACTTAATAATAGATTTAGTAAAACTACAGCCATGCCAAATACTGAGTTTAGTCAATCGAAGTAGTTTTTTTTTTAAATTATTATTATTATAGCAGTTTTCCTACAGTGGGCAATGGGTGCAAGGATGGATTAAGGGGAGATTACTGTTATCGTTATTCTGAGTGAGAGGGAAACAGAGTTTAGTTTGATCATTCAATGATCAGGAAACCAATATTCAGCATTTAACTAATAGATGAGAATCTATCTACAAGTGGTTGTAATATCAAGAGAAAACACTTGTCAGCAAGGATCTCTCACTAACCGAATTAAACAAATACTCTTTATGAGCTCTGCTTTCATATTATGCTTAACACAGATGACGATATGTACCATAACCTACTTTGTAGATTTCCAATTATATCCGAAGAAAGTTCTATTTTCTGCATAACTTCCACCATTTCTCAGCCCACATTCTCATTTCTCTCCTCACCCCGTCTATGCTTTTCATTTCTTCTCCTTTTCACCCTCCTTTTGTAGATGCCCTCTCGCTGTGGAACAGCGGTGCGGATCTTCACCACCACTTTATTTGCAGCTGTGGTGCTCTTTGCCATTCTACTGGCCTATGTGACTGGCTACCAGTTCATCCATACTGAGCAGCACCACCTTTCCTTTGGCCTGTATGGCGCCATCCTGTCACTACATCTGCTGCTGCAGAGCCTCTTTGCTTACTTGGAACAACGGCACATGCGAGCACCCTCACGGCCACAGCACTTGCGCTGCACTGTTGCCCTGTGCATCGCTGCTTACCAGGAGGACCCAGACTACCTCCGCAAATGCCTGCGCAGTGTACGCCGCATCTCCTTCCCCAGTCTAAAAGTGGTGCTTGTTGTAGATGGTAATCGGTCTGAGGATGCCTATATGATGGATATCTTCCAGGAAGTAATGGGGGGAACAGAGCAGACAGGATGCATGGTATGGAAGGGGAACTACCATAGCAACAGGGCAGGAGGTGCAGGTACAAGCTCGGTGAATATGGATGAGGCTATCCGTGTGGCCCGGATAGTGCGCAACTGCCGCTACTCCTGCATCATGCAAGAATGGGGTGGCAAAAGGGAAGTGATGTATACGGCATTCAAAGCACTTGGGAACACTGTGGATTATGTGCAGGTGAGTCTTATGCTTATAAAAGAGCTTTACCAAGAAATTAACTACCTTCAGGGCATATTTTTTTTTTAGACTTAAACTAAAATACAAAAAAAATTTGAATGCCATGAAAAAGCTTATTTCCTAATTTAATTTAAAAAAAAGTTAAACTTTCATATATTTTAGATTATTTGCATTTAAAATAAAATAGGCAATAAAGCATTTTTAGTCTTTAGAAGGCATTTTAATTTTGATTATGGCTTACAGATCAGAAAAAAAAAATCTTAAAGTATTAGAATATTTCATTTCCATATTCATATAGTACAAATACCGTGTAACTTTCGGTCTAGTTACGTATATGCATGTAGAAGACTGCTGACGTGACAGCTGTCCAAAAGATAATCCACAAGGAGGGTAAGCCAAAGAACGTACTCTACTGACGCATATTCATATTCACAAGCAACAGGGATGACCACAGCCTTAAGACTGTCAAGAAAAGCTGATTCAAGAACTGGGAGAGCATCACAAGCATGGAAATGAGGTTGGAGCCAGTGCATCAAGGGCCACCACGCACAGATGTCTTCAGAAAATGGGTACAACTGTTGCATTCCTAATATCAAGCACCTCAGGAATCAGGGACAATTTCAGAAGCGTCTTAACTGGGCTGAAGAGAAAAAGTACTGGACCTGTGCTCAGACTGTTACTTTTCAATTGTAAGAAAATTTTGCATTTTATTTGGAAATCAAGATTCCAGAGTCTGGAGGAACAGAATCCAAGTTGCTTGAAGTCCAATGTGAAGTTTCCACAGCTGGTGATGATTTGGGATGTCTTGTCGTCTGCTGGTTTTGGTCCAATGTGTTTTATTAAATCCAAAGTCAATGAAGCCATCTACCAGGAGATTTTAGAGCACTTCATGCTGACAAGCTTTATGGAAATGGCAAATTTTCTTTTTCAGTAGGATGTAGCACTTCTACACAGTGCCAAAATTATTGGTTTGCTGACCACGACATTACTTTGTGAGAACCTATTGAGTATTATCAACAGGAAGATGAGATGATACACTGATCCAACAAAACAGACAAGCAATTTTTTTTTGTATCGTGAATCCTTTCTTGACTGATTTTAGGAAATATTCTAATATTTTTAGATTGTAACTGTAGTCATTTAAAAAAAAAAAGGCTTGAAATATTTCACTTTACATGTAATGAATCTAGAATAATTGAATTGATCACTTTTAAAATTGAATCACAAACAAAAATTTAATCTTTCATGATTATCAAATTTTTTGAGATGCACTGTAAACAGAGACAGTGCTCAAAAAACAATCCCCTATTAATTTCACTGTTTTCAATAGCTTCGTATTTTCCTCTCCGTTCGACGATCCTTTGATTAGAAGCACTATGTGGAGTATGTAATTTCAGTGTCTTGTCACCTGCACAACTGAGAACACCTGTGTGCTGTCAACAACCTCTCATTGCTCTCGCAAAGGCCAGATGACCTTGCATCTGCCACTCTCATCTGCCACAGGCATTTCTAATTGGACAGTTTAATCCTTAGTTTTACTTTCCCTGTAAGGTCAACCTTAATTTCTGCAATCCTTTGCAAATATGTATTGGGTGACTACAGATAATTGTGCAGTGATATACATTGCTTTTCTTTTGGGAAATATAATGTAATATAATTTTTTGTCAAAGCATGCTCTTTATATGTCTGTAGGTATGTGATTCGGACACAGTTCTGGATCCAGCCTGCACAATTGAGCTGTTGAAGGTTCTGGAGGAGGACCCAAAGGTGGGCGGAGTAGGAGGAGATGTACAGGTGAGGGAACTTTGTGAGAAGGCATTTCACCCTGCAACAAATCTCTGAACTCATGATGTTAACTTTTAGTTCCTTGCTACCACAACAAGACATCATCCTAAAAAAAAAAAAAACTTCTTGATTTGTTTCAGATCCTGAACAAATATGACTCCTGGATATCTTTTCTGAGCAGCGTCAGATACTGGATGGCCTTCAACGTGGAGCGTGCCTGTCAGTCGTACTTTGGCTGTGTTCAGTGTATCAGTGGGCCTCTGGGCATGTATCGCAACTCCCTACTCCAGCAGTTCTTGGAGCCCTGGTACCACCAGACCTTTCTGGGCAGCAAATGTAGCTTTGGTGATGACCGGCACCTTACCAATCGAGTCCTCAGCTTTGGCTACAAGACTAAGTTTACTGCACGCTCACAATGCCAGACTGAGACACCTACTCACTACCTCCGCTGGCTCAATCAGCAGACCCGCTGGAGCAAGTCGTACTTTCGGGAGTGGCTCTACAATGCTCTATGGTTCCACAAACACAGCCTCTGGATGACCTATGAGTCTGTGGTCACTGGATTCTTCCCCTTTTTCCTGGTGGCTACAGTGATCCACTTGTTCTACCGTGGACGACTGTGGAACATCCTGCTATTCCTCCTAACAGTTCAGCTGGTGGGAATGGTTAAGGCCACATATGCCTGTTTCCTTCGAGGCAGTCTGGTCATGATTTTTATGTCCCTGTATTCTCTGCTGTACATGTCTAGCCTCTTGCCAGCAAAGATCTTTGCCCTGTTGACTATCAATAAAGCAGGTTGGGGCACATCTGGGAGGAAGAAGATTGTGGTGAATTTAATTGGGGCCGTACCTGTAACTGTTTGGGCACTTCTTTTGCTTGGTGGAGTAGCTTACACCATTTACTGTGAGACACAGGAACCATTTAGTGAAACTGAGAAGGTCCTGCTTATTAGCGGAGGCATCCTCTACGCCTGCTACTGGCTTATACTTCTGGTGCTTTACTTGGCTATAGTGGCCAAGCGCTGTAACAAGAGGGAGGAGCAGTACCACCTGCCCTATGCTGAGGCCTGAAATGCCTTACTAGTATTGCTGTATTAACTTTATGGGACTCGCCTGAAGCAGTCTTTTACCTCTCTGGTGCTAGGCCCATTGTCATATTGGCAAATGATGTATATTGACTTCATTTGAAAGACTATGGAGCTTTTCCCCACCAGTTGAGATAAATCTTCTGGCCTTCTAAGAAGGCACAGTTGAGCTGTGCAGTATTTTTGCATCTTAAATAGAAGACATAGATCAGAGGAAATGTTCAATCATGGTGCTGAGCTCACACCACCATACGCAAATAGAGTGGTGTGGGTGCTTGGACTCAAATACGAATCACACACTGCGGTGAAATGTGTACCGTTCCTGGGAAGAACCCCATAATTATACACTGCAAACTTACACTGAAAATGAGCTGTCATGATTTTCCTGAAATCTGATATAATTTGCCTTACATTGAACAGTGGTAAATGCAGTACTAATCAGTGTCCTGTTGGGGTTTGTACTATGCCAAAAGTATCTGTTGTTTTATTTTTTGTTGTTTAAACTTATTTCTTACCATTTACTGCAGGATTCTTCAGGAAACATTCTTTTATGCTGTACCAAAGCATATTTTAAGGTTTATTTGCTTAGAATTAATCTTACACCACATACTTTTTTTTTTTATTTCACATTTGCTGTTACTTGCAAATTGCAACTAAACTCACCAGCCACATTCTCCTTAAGCAGAAATGCATCATGCTTGACAGTGCAACTTGAAACTTAAATGTGCAAAATAAAACAAGTTGCGGTTTGTTTACATGTTAATAGTAATAAAATGTTTTATTAAGTACAATACCTTTTATAGATTGTTAAACATTTCTTTGTAGACTTATGAAATTAGAAAAAAAATACTTGTTACTGTGTATCAGTGTCATATTAACTATGTAATTTTTCATACTAAACTTCATAGATACCCAAAAGTTATTATGTTTACCTGCAAGTCGGTAAAGTAAATGTTTATTAGCACTTGTAGAATTACAATCTGTTCAAAATACAAGGCTGTGGTTCGGATTTCTGTTTTGCCTAGTGCCTGTATGAATGCCAAAGCAGCAAACATAACGTGTTGTAGAGTGTTTAATCACATTTACTGATCCTTTCAGTGCCAGCTTGTGGGGTTACTGATTTATTACATAAGCACAATATACACCTGCCTCTCTGACACCCCAAACAGGCAATAGGAATAATCTAAAAGTAATGTGTGATGGCGTAATTCATGAAATTGCTGTCAGCACAAAAGCTTCTCATCTAGACAAATTCCTGTATTAAGGCATTCTATGCACATACTGTATGACGTTTTTGTTGTAAAACCTGTAGAGCAGAAATGATGTAAATAGCCACAACTTCTATATGCATTTGAGGATCGTTTTCCAAATGACTGCTTTAAAGGATAACTATAAGGAGGAACATAATTAGGTTTATCAACAAAATGCAGCAGAAAAGACAAATCACTAGCCTGGATGCCCAGGACGAGCAGATTTTATCTCAGTGTTATCTCTGTTTTTATCATTTAAATGTAGTGGTCTACGCAGTAGATTTTAGCTGGTAGATTTTAGCTGCTGATATAGATTTCTCCAGCATTTCCCGCCTCCTATTCAACAACCACAAAATCATCTCTTGTAACAGGATCTCCAGGACATCCCTAGTTAAAACAATCAAATAACTAAATAACTTGTTGTACTCCAGTTAAATGATGTTTGCCACTTTTTTAAGCCTAGCTAATTAGGTTTAAGGGCAACCAAAGCATAGTACATGGCAAACACATTGACCTTTGCCCAGTGAACTAGCTAATGACGTTATGTATATTCTTAATGTTATTTCTGACGAAAGATACACTGTTGAACAGAAACTGATCAATAACGTGGATCATTAATTATATTTCACTAATTTCAAATATTTAAAATGTATTTAAGTATTTAATTTTAAATGTCTACTGTAAATGTCTAATATAAACCAGTGTGTTGCTGTATTTTTATCAATATACATTGGCATTTTTGTGAATCCAGTAAAATGAGCACTATAAAATTGTTTTATGGTTAGGAAAAGTGTTAACTATTTATGACCGTCATTGCTGTTTCGACACATTCACGTCAGAACCGCTAATGACCACAAACATTTCATTTACATTTCTTTGCGTATTTGGTTGTAAATGCATAAGAACACCAGTCATTCTGTTTGAACTCATTTACAGTATATACGGTATATTGTGTAATTTGTTAAATATGTAAAAATGTTTTATGGAGAGAAAAAAAAAACAACAAAAACATTTTCTATCAATATTGCAACGTTACATTTATTTTTGCAGACCTTTATAACACCTGCAAACTGTTTTTATGAAAATAAAATTTTTCTCTGACTCTAATCATTCTTTGTCCTAGAAAATGTACCTGCGTCACTTCTATTTTTTGCACTGATGAACCAACACATCAGACACCTGCAAATAGGATTTGTCCTGGAAAAAAGCTGCAAGCAGTCCATTTTCAATTTTTCTCATCTATCCAGATCTCACAGAAGAGTCTTTTATTCAAAAAGCCTAATACAGAAAGATTTTAAGAGCACACTTTCTGAGCCAGGTGTATTTCAAAAATAGATAGTAAGCAACACCGTGAATGCCCGTCAGTTTATAGGTTTAAGACACTAAACCTTCTTGGGCACGTTAGTAATGATAGGTTTAGGACGTGTTTTAAAGATCAGCTTCTTTTTGATAAGTGCAGATACAGTGTAGGAGGTAGGCTTCTCCTGGCCAGTTTCCATGGCTACCTCATCTTCCTGCGGGAGGCCAGAGTGCTTCATCAGAACAGCAAAGGGTTTCTCCAGTTTGACCTGTTTCCCATACAGGATGTGATGTCCCACAATCAGCACTGGTACTCCCTTCAACACAAACGCAGAAAATTGGTACCTCTCAGTGTAAATGTTTTATACCTATGAATACCTATGAAAATGTAATTGTTTCACCACAAAACAGCTGATTAGATGTCTAACAATCATTCTAACCTGCCGTTCTACACTATACACACATCAGCCATAAAATTAAAAGTACACACATTTTAAGTTAATAATATTTATTAGTTTCTTATATTGACACCTGTCAAGGGGTAGGATATACATTGTCTTTTTTTTTTTGAGAAAAAGAAATGCTTATTCAATTCTCATGTTACCAGAATCACTCTTTTTCAGGCATGAAATATGCCACAAAACCTCCATTGATGTGATAACAGGGATTGATGTGATTCAGTCCATTCAGGTTAGCAGCTTACCTCACTTTATTGCCATAATGTTGCTAAGCCTAGATCCCCAGATCATAACACTGCCTCCAAATGACTCTTTTTATCATTGTGCACCCATTGCTCTGGAATACGTTTAATCTGGACTCCTCAGACTACATAACCCTTTCCAATGCTCCAAAGTACAATCTTTATGCTCCCTAGCAAACTGAAGCCTTTTGTTTAAATGAGTTTCCTTATGGTTGTACAACTATTTAGTCCCAATCCTGTGAATTCTCATCACATTATGTGTATTGAAATGCTCTTACTTTCACTATTAAACATAGCTTTCGTTTTTATTGTTGATTTTTAGCTCGCAACGGTAGTAAACAAATGTTTAAGTTCATCTCCATTCATGATTTGTTCCACCCATGTTTTTTTTTTTTCACACAATTGACAGTTCAGCACTATCCTTTGAGGTTTTGATAATATTTTGAGGGATTCTTAACACAGCTCCAGGAACTTTAGAGCTCTTGATTGAAGTTGATGTGCTAAAAGCAGGGAAAAGGGCAAGCACAAGGACCTAAGAGAATTTAACATGAGCCACATTGTGATGGCTAAAAAGCTGGCTTAGAACATCTCCAAAACAGCGGGGCTTCTAAGGTTTTCTTGGTATGCAGTGGTCAGTACCCCCCAAAAGTAGTCTAAGGAAGGACAACCAATGAATTGGTGACAAAGTCATGGGAACCAAGGTTCCATGCCAACCATTAATCCACATGGGAAGCAAAGGCAATCCTGTTTGGACCAATACTACAGAAGAGCTTCTGCAGCACTGTTTGCCGAAAGTTATTTCTGGTTATGATAGGAAGGTGTCAGCTCTCGCAATGCATCGTAGTTTGCTGTATATGGGCCACACAGCCACAGACTGGTCAAGGTGCCCATGCTCATTGAAAGCTCCTACAATGGGTATGTATGTGGTTTAATGGGTCATGTTTTCTTTTACATTATGTGGATGGCTGGGTAGGTGGATCTACCTGGACAATAAATGGATGTACTATGGAGAAATGCATGCCAGTGAATATGGCGTGATGCTCTGGGCAATGTTCTGCTGAAAAACCTGGCATGGAATGTTACTTTGATGCAACACCTATTAAAAAGTGTTGCAGACCAAGTATTCCCTGATGGCACTGGCCTCTTCAGCTGCATAATGCACCCTGATGAACTGCAAAATCATTTAGGAATGGCTTGGGGAATATGAGAAAGAGTGGAAGGTCTGAAGGGAAGTAGGATTAATGGAAATAATATATTTAAAAATATATTTAAAAATATATTTAAAAAAATTGGGAAACATCATAAAATTTCTAAAAACAATTCATATTTCAAAAAACCCCGGAAGGTACCTGCAGCTCTCCTGCGTGCTACCATTACCTGCAAATAAAGTGTGCGGTCAACTCAATGCTGCTCCTCACACTGCTCCAAATACATTATTACCTCACAGTATGACATACGATCCCCGCTACACTGGGATTTCAGTAGCTTGGAGCTAAGCCTGACATACCCATTTTTGCTGTCGACGATACTGGTACAGACGGTGAGGAACGCCTGAGACACGCTCAAACCTCCGCCCAGGTACATGGCACAAACACAAATGCGTAGAAACAAACTGATATAGACTTTGTGTATTTAATAAACACTCCAGCATGCACATGCATTTGCATAACAGTAAATTGGTGTTTCTTGAGTCTGAATCTTTTGTCAGATAGTTCATTGTAACCTGTCCGGTTAGATGTCTGGGTGCGGATAGTGCGCGCTCAGTTAATGAGCATGGTTGCTAACACAAAAATCGCATACAACCTTCCTCAGACTGCATTTAAACAGCAACTTTTCCTAAGAGCAGAGGTTTTAGTTTCACAGCTCCAACGCGAGACTTTAGCATCTATTGCAGTGAGGATATCACGATCTAAATGTGCAAAGAAAAATTTCAGTGCATCTGGCTAGCGACCACACCTTTATTGCCAAGATTTAGGCAGCTAATTAAAATCAGACGCTGCTATTTATCAGATTAGACTGCTATGTATTTTGACTGTCATTGCAGCTGTTCACATCTTGCATCTTTAGTGTCCTTAATAGTGTTATTTTAAATAGACATATGCGACAAGTGCTCATACAATAGAGAGCGATAGAGATCAACTGGTGAAATTCTCTGTATTTCTTCATGCTTGAAGGATTGTCCGCAAATAAATTTTATAGCAGAGCTTAATGCAAGGGATTTTCAGTGCTGGAAATCCATTCAAATCCTGCCTCATTATCATGGAGCATGCTGCTCATGGTTGCTTAGCAACAGCAGATGCCATGGCGCTTGGGAAAGAAGGAAAAAGCATTCCCCCCCCCCTTTTTTTTTAGATGCAACACGTGAATGGCCCCTTATAGTACAGTGTAGCTTTTACTTCAAAATTATCTTGATATTATAGTGGCTTGTTGTGTGGTCTTTTAAAGTCAATTTGTTTAACTGGTTTATTTAGGCATAAAAGTACACTTGCTTTTTTAGTTTGCTTCGCCTGAAAATCACACAATAAAGAATTTGGTCTTGTAGTTACACTTTTTGTAAAACACCTGTAAACTTTGTAACGTTAAAAGATAAAGCTGTTTCGGGTTCACAAGCAACAAATTGCAGGCACTTATAGCACCATTAAATAAAAACTTTTTTACTTTTTACATTATTTTGCACTAACTTGGAATATACTTTAAATCATTCTGAAACTTGAAAGTAAGTTGCTTTGGTTTATGCATCTGATTGGAGTCAAACAGTGGCTTTGTTTTCCACTAGACTTGTATTTTGTCTCAGACTGCATGTAAAATGTTAGAAGCAAAAAAAATAAATAAATAAAATTTAAGCTTGAGTTGGTCTTTCGGCTGATCCTGTCGAGGGATTGCCACAGTGGACCATATGATCCACACACAATTTTGTCACAGGTTTTATGCCAGATTCCCGAGCTTGGGACTGATACTGCGTCTAGTGACTCCATGGGGTTTGGTACTGTAAATAATAATAATCGTTATTAATGGTACAAATGAATGTAGTGCTTACCTCTTTGGTGTAGTGCAGGTCACCCATAAGGTTTCCAGCCAATCCAGTGTTATGTCGTGACACCATCTCACCCTGTAACTCCACAAGCAGCCACTCACCAAGAGTCTCACCACTTTTACTGAAACACACATGAATAACGACTTTCATATTCTATATTGCTTATCCTGTATAGGGTTGTAGGGCCTATTCCAGGGTACTTTGAGCACGAGGCGGAGTACATCCTGGATGGCGTACCACTCCATCACACAGCACACACACACACACACACACACACACAACAGGCAATTTGAGCCAATTAACCTATTCTGAATGTTCTTGGACTGTGGGAGGAAACCAGAGAACCCTGAGGAAACCCACCAAACAGGGGGAGAACATGCAAACTCCATGCACACACCCCGGGGCTGGAATGGAACCCTCGACCCTGGATGTGCAAGGCCACAGCGCTAACTACTACACCCATGTGCATTCTATAATTTATTTACCACAACAACAAACAAACAAACAAAAAAAAAAAACAACCCCAACAAGGCTAAGAATGAATTAAAATTAATATGAAAGCAGAAGGTCAAACACTTAATCTGATATAATGTAGGCTCTGTGACATTCTAAGAGGTATCTATCTATTCAATTTAACAACATGTCACATCTGTCAATCCCAACATTATTGAACTCTACGTGGTGTGTTTAAACAATCGTCTCTTCTTCATTTGTCTTCATTTTGTATTGTACATCCTTGTATATTTTACCAACCGTTTAAAACTTGTTTAGGACATACCTTGAGATGACTATTTGAACCATGTTTAAAAAAAACTTTTTATGGGATCACGACAGGAACTAAAACACGACAGTTCTGCCCCTGTGTGTGTGACGTGCAGTCCAAACAGCTGGATTTAAACAGATAAATACATCGGTCCAAATAATTACTGAAGATTATCTTTGTTGGTAAGTCTCTTCGCGTTTATTAAACAGCCGAAAAGTCAATCACCCCATAAAGCTAAAATGAACCAAGCCGCGTGAATGTTGCTAGTGTAAACTGTTCTTCTCGCTCAACTTTCCCGCCAGCTCGAGCGTTCGCTCGGACCTTTCCTTCCGCGAGGCTTCGTGTAGTTTCAAAATAAAAGCCAACAGTTAACACTTTTCACCAGGAGAGGGCGTCAGTGAAACACCTAGCGCTTAATGGAATGCAGCTGTGTTCCATTCCACAGTATACTTGAAAGTGTGCTCGCTACTCCCTGTACAGGAAATGTCGGTTAGGGAATTTCCCTCGACAAAATCCCAAACACAATTGTAACTGCGTTACTCTGGTAACGTAAGCACCTCGAACACCCGTTCCTGCTACTGTGGAAATTTCTATCTCTATATATATCTATATATAATAAAAATAATACCATTATAAAACTGCCTACTATTACAATGTGTATAAATAAATGATTTGATTTAGATGGTATACGGAGAAATTATTATTATTATGCCGTTTTTGTACAGTTTACTAGCCTATGCAATAGCAAGGACATAATGATTAAATTAAATGTAGAATTATTGCATCATAGTAATATTATGTCGTCCTCTATAATAATGATAATACACCCCCTGGCAAAAAGTATGGAATCACCCCTCTCAGAAGATGTTCATTCAAATGCATAAGTGTGTAGAAAACAAAAACAAGCACATACATGCCACAAAACTATTTTCACCCGACAATCCAAACCCGACAATCTCTGGCTATATAAAACACTTTTTAAAAAAGAAACAAAGAAAAATAACTATAGTCAATGACAACTGTTTTTACAGATCAGAGGGAAAAAAAATATGGAATCACACAAATCTGAGGAAAAATATATGGAATCACCAAATAAAACCACTACTAGTACTTTGTTGCACCACCTCTGGCTTTTATAACAGCTTGAATTCTCTTAGGCATGGATTTAACTAATTAAAAAAACAGTATACTTCATCAATCTGTCTCCAGCTTTGTCTTATTGCAGTTGTCAGATCAGCTTTGCAGGTTGGAGCCTTGTCGTGGACCATTTTCTTTAATTTCCACCACAGATTTTCAATCCGGAGGTCTGGACTATTTGCAGGCCATGCCATTGACATTATATGTCTTTCCTGTAGGAATGTTTTCACAGATTTTGCCCTAGGGCGTGATGCATTATCATCCTGAAAAATGCTGCTAACATCACCAACCATCCTTTCAATTGATGGAATAAGAAAAGTGTCCAAAATCTCAACATAAACGTGTGCATTTATAGAAGATGTAATGACTGTCATGTCTCCCATAACTTTACCTGACAACCAACCCCATATCATTAATGATTGTGTAAATTTGCATGTTTTCTTCAGACAGTTGTCTTTATAAATTTAATTGAAACGGCACCAAACAAAAGTTCCAGCATCATCACTCTGCCCAATGCAGATTCGTGATTCATCACTGAATATAACCCTCATCCAGTCCGCAGTCCAAGATTGTCTTTCTTTAGCCCACTGAAACCTTGTTTTTTTTCTCTTTAGATGTTAATGATGGTTTTCATTTGGCTTTTCTGGATATAAATCCCATTTCTTTTAGGTGATTTCTTACAGTCTGGTCACAGACATTGACTCCACTTTCTGCCCATTTGTTCCTCATTTGTTTTGTTGTGCATTTTCTGTTTTCAAGGCATATTGCTTTAAGTTTTCTGTCTTGGCGCTTTGATGTCTTTCTTGGTCTACCAGTACGATCCCCTTTACAACCTTTCCATTTGATTTGTACTTGGTCCAGATTTTAGACACAGCTGACTGGGAACAACCAACATCTTTTGCAACATTCCGTGAAGATTTACCATCTTCCAGAAATTTGATAATCCTCTCCTTTGTTTCAAATGACGTCTATTGTGTTGGAGCCATGAGTTATGTCAATCAACTTGGTTCAACATATCAATAATGTGTGCAAGCATTCTTTTTTAACTGCAGACTAATTAGCAGTTGTAATCAGATACAGGTTTTTGTTTTAGAAATGCAAACTGCATGGTGAGTCCCTATCATTTTCCTCAGATTTGTGCGATTTCATATTTTTTCCCTCTGTTTGATCTGTAAAAACAGTTGTCATTGACTATAGTTAGCTTTCTTTTGTCACGTTTCTGGGTGCGAGGCATAAATGCAGAGGTCCAGGTTTTAAAAGGAAACGATGTTTTTATTCAAAACACAAACAGGGAACATAAACAAACAAATATACTTTAATAATAAACCAAAACACGCAGCACATGAACGGACATAACCCATGGTGAAAATCAACAGATGCAAGACGCTAAACTGAACTAAGACAAACCATTTATAATAAAACTAATGAGCAAGTCGGTTCAGGTGAGCGCCCCACGTCACCTGACCGAAGTGCATGATGGGAAATGAAGTGCAAACAAAAGAACTACAAACAAAATCACAGGGCGCTTTGGCGCCCTCTAGGGGTTATCCCTGACATCTTTGTTTTTTTAAAAAGTGTTTTATACAGCCACAAGGTTGGATTGTTAAATGAAAATTTGTGGCATGTATGTGCTTGTTTTTTTCCCCTACAAAATCTTCTGAGAGGGGTAACTTTTTTGCCAGGGGTTGTAGATACATGAATCCATTTTCAAACTATTTTTTCTGTGCCCCAGCGAGGTACAATGAGTGGTGAGAAATTTCCGGTCTCATATCCGAGACGTGAAGACCCATTGTTCACTTGTTCCCTAGACAGTTCACAGTTCCACCAGAACTGAGTAGTTTTGCTTCCTGTGGTTTGGAAGCAAATTTACGGTGGCTGAATACTCTGTGCAGTATACATCTCAGGGAACTTCAGGCTAATCTGAAGTATGCCACAAATGGTGGCATAGTGGTTAGCGCTGTGGTCTTGCACCTCGAACCAATGGGTTCGATTCCTTCATCTGTGTGTGTGGAGTTCGCATGTTCTCCCTTGCTGGGTTTCCTCTGGGTACCTTGGTTTCCTTTCACAGTCCGAAGATATGCAGATATAGGTTAATTGGCATTCCCAAATTTCCCACAGTGTGTGTGTGCTGTGTGTCCTGTGATGGATTGGCACTCCTTTCGCCTTCACACACACACACACACACACTCTCTGCTCTACACAGAAACACTTCTCTGTATCAATTCTTTTCAAAGGTAAAGTGCAGGTTAATTTGTTTTATTTTTACTTTATATTTTGTATTAATTATTTTTATGTATTTATTTCTTTGGGCTATGGAACGAATAATTAGAGTTTCCATTATTTCTTATGGGGAAAATTTGGTTTATGAATGTTTTGAAATACGAGCCCGCTTCTGGAACGAATAATGTTCGTAATCCAAGATTCCACTGTATATTAGTTTTTCCTTTCCTGGAGTGTGTATAATTTTTTTTTGGCTGAATCTGTTCGGTATTATATCTTGTATGTATATTCAAGTGCATAGGCAGTGTATATAAGTTTATTTTTTAAATAATAAAGTCAGTAACCAAATATCGAATAAAATTAACAGTACAATTATTATTATTATTATTATTATTATTATTATTATTATTATTAACGTATAGGTGTTATAACAAATGTACGTAAAATAACACGTAAAACTACAGTGCATATTTATAGACGTAGTAATAATTCCTAAAATATCTTCTTTTAAAATCGATAATATTTCATTTGTTTGAAGAATCAGACCCGATTGTGTAATGATTTCCGGTTGCGTATTTATGCGCATGCGTAGTGAGGACAACGCGGAAGATGACTTGTCAGTGTTGTTGTGGAAAGCTGACAGGCACGTGAGCTGTGCGACGTCGAGTAGAGACAGCAGCAGACATGGCGGCTACAACTCCTCCCAAGGTAATGAAGTCACTGGACTTTTCAATGCCATCTTTCCATTAAATACAGTAAACTGTAAGCTTTTTGTCAGGGCGCGCTGCTGGGCTTTGGGCTCGTTGTCGGTGCGGCCGCTCGAACATTTGCCAAAAAGGAAAAGTTAATACAGTGCTCTGACGGACTACTGTTTTTAGCTTATAGTTGTTAGCCAATTTGCTCTGGCGCATCATAGAGTTAGAGTTCTTAAGCTAACTTAGCTAGCTGCTCTGCCAGGAATGCCACGAAGGCACATCGGTCATGTGTCCATAAAATTACATTAGCATTATTGGCTTTAAACAAGTGCCGCAGGTAACCACTGCGATAATGGTCCCGTCAAATTATACACCGCTTGATAAGGCTTACTGTAAAAAAATACTTCCCGGTTTAAAAGGTTAACTAGCTAACTAAGTTAGCCAGTTAGCATGCTTTCTGAGTTGTAACGTTGCTGTTTAAATTAGGCAATGAAGTTAGCAAGCTAGCGGAAAAAAACTTAAAAAGGGGTCTAAATGCGATTTATTCATTTTTATTTCCCATAAATGTTAGCTAATTAACTGACAACTTCTTAATTACAGTACCGACTTGTTAAGTTTATTAAGTTTGTTAGCAGTAGCATCTGGCTGTTTGGTGCAAGGGCCAGAAGTTTCGCAACTCTTTGACAGATGATAACACCGAGATGGCTTTCACTTGTTCATAAATGTGCTCAAACATGTTGACACGATGTTGCTGATTTACAGTTTAATGTCTCTTTCTGTCCTGGTTGAATAATAGCAAATCACTTTTTATAATGTGCTCTTTCTTGTGAAGGTGTTAGTGTATGTTGTATAGTTAATACAGATCATGTACATGCATTCTATCTACTTGGAACTAATATTCATGTATCACCAAATAAGCACAGATCTGTATAAATATCTACTGCACACTTTGCGCTCAACTAAAAGGAGCAATTTGGTATTTACCTGTGGGTGTCTCTGTGAACATTAAGCTTTAAATCTATAGGCATGCCTATCTAGATGGAATGTTGCAGTACAACAGGATTGTCTTTGAATGAAGAACAAAACAACACTGTCATATTGTTATTCTCTGTGTTGATATTTGCAGGTAATATATGAACATGAAGGGGTTTTTATCCATTTGAACACAGAAGAATCAGAGGATCAGGATTCACTAATATCAGGATTCCTCCGGATTGTTGATAAGGTACAAAAGGCCTTAATGTCAAAAAGCTGAATTAATTCTGTTTAAACAGGTATTACTTCCTTATAATTAAGCAATATCACACGAGAGGGAGTGCTCTACAGCCGGATATAGCATGGCTATGATGCGGTTGTTGGCATGAGGGCGGAGGCATTAAGGGTTGAAGGCATTACAGCCGTGCCATTTCAGCAGTACACAACTCCCTTTCATGTGATATTTCTTTTATACAATAGTTCTACACCATTTATTATCAACAGATTATATATATATATTTTTAACCAGTTATTACCTAATTAAATGCTAACATGTCCTTCTGCGACTGGTGGAGGAGTTAATGTAATATACAAGGGTGAAAGTTGTTCTAAATATCTACAGTTACTAGGAGAGGAGAATAAAACATGTAGGTGGTATACAGTGCAGTAAATCGCACAAGTTTTTTTTTTGTTATATTTCCAGTTATTCTACTTTAGAATAACAGCTCTGTTAACTTCCAAGTTCTCAAGTTAAATCCCCAATAACGTTAAATGGACAGCTAGTGTGCTAGGATATACAATCTTATGTCGCACAACAAGCAGGGCTCTTAATCTGGGGTTGGTGAGTGATTTTGAATTCAGCCTTGTCTTAGGAGCTAGCTAGCTTTGTAGCTGTAAGTAAAAGAACACTGATATTTCAGAAGCAATTTGGAACGGCTTAGAGTTATTAAAGGAGTCAAATGGTTTAGTTTTTAAAAAAATGACATAACATTGTCAGGTGTGTTTTTGCCGAAAGTGCTTCTCTGACTGGTTTTGAATGTTGCATTCAGGCAGCTGCACTCTCCTCAGTATAGCACACAGTACTGACCTACTTTTACCCATGTTCGTGACCAACATTTAGTGTAATTAACAAGTGTAACACCTGGGACATGAACTGATGCATTAGATTACTCGATCGGAACTAACTGTTGTATAACGACACTTATTGGTGCTAGGCAAAAGTTTAAATGATGAGAGTCATGTTAAATGCCACATATTGATTTCACAGGCTGTACACTAAAAATGGTAAAAATACATATGTACTGCTATAAGAAATGAATGCCTCATAAACAAAATAAATATACTTGCATTTCTTTTTTAGAATGGTGAAACCTTTGTGGAATATAAGCCTTTGGAGGATACAGAGGCTCTTTCAAATATGCTTTGTGCCTGCAAGGTTTGCTTTTTTGTTTATTTATTTATTGTACTACATTACAGACAGGTTAAAAATGAAAGAAACAAACTGGTGACTTGGAAATATTGTGGAGACATAGCTTAACTCTACTTGTCGCTTTAAAGGGAATGATCATTGCAAATCAATTCTAAGTTCTTAACACGTTCATTCCTTTATTCAATATAGATGTGTGTGTGTTATACACACACACACACACACACACACACACACACGTGTGATTTTCCTTTCTTGATGATACTGCTCTCTATTGGGACTCCATCCAATTTGCAGGGCACAAGGACTTTCTGAATGGATTGATGAGTGTAGAAATTATGTAAATTGTATGCCATCACCCTGGCCTTCAATCAGATCTCAAGCCAGTTCAAAAGTTAGAAGATGATAGACATTTCACCCTTATCAAAACACAGACGGAGAGAATATTTTCGGGTGTTCATCCCTCAGTAAATTTCCAGGAATTTGTAATCTGCCTAAACTACAGGGTGTCCCAAAAGTCTCCACATTTATGAAAAAGTAACATCTTTTACAAAAACAACTTCCATAATGTTTCATAGTTACGTCATAGAAAGTCTTTCTCTATACAAAGGTAGTAGTCACTATAGTCTCTATCTAAGCGGTGACTTTGTGCCCTTGTTCTTGAATTCTTTTTGAGATATATCTTAATGCATGTATTCATACAAATATATACACATATCACTGTGTGTATATATGTGTGTATACATGTATATACACTGATTAGCCATAACCCTATGACCACTTGCCTAATGTAGTGCACTGTGTGTTCCAACACATTTTTAACGGAGCCAGCATGAACCTTTTCAACAATTTGAGCTTTTATTGGATTGGACTACGAGGGTCAACCTCCACTCCCCAGATATTGTATAATTTAGAGTTAAGCCTTTATATTAGTTGTTGAATCCTCTTGTTTGTATATCTTTTGGAATGTGAAGGACTCCAGCTCAGTGGTGGAATGGACACAAAGGCCTCATTGTCCTTTGGACCAGCAGCTAAGTTATGAGACTGAGTGGGACATGGTTAACACAGTCTCCTTTAAGAGGAAGGTCCATACCAATGGAGAAGGTAAGGTAATTCTATGTCCTTCTTTAAGGTCTGACATGGATATAAACACACATTATCGGCAGTTTGAATCTTGAATGGAATTCCACTGCGTTACTCTTAATGCTGATTTGTACTGTGTAGTTGCATGAGCACATACAGTATCTCTGATGTGATTCCATCAGGGGGTATGGGTCAAGGGTAGCTAAGAGATGCCTATAAGAACACCAACAAAATGCCAACAGTGCATTGTGCGAATCTGTGGTGTTGTGTGTCAGGAAAATGCAGCTATGCTGTACCATGTTTCTTTTTCAGCCAGGAGTGCTCAGACAGAATGCAAATAATATTTGCCTGGTAAAAAAAAAAAAAGTCAATCAACTGTAATTAGCAAGGACATAATATTCCAAAAACAATTTGCTTCTGGCTCTTTCCAGTGAAGGGAAAGAATTACGTAATATATCGGACGTTCTAAGCTGCCTCATTTCTATTTTAAAGAGTCAATTGTCTCTACTCATACTGCCCTCTTTGTAGCAGTGTTACCGACTCTAAGGAAGATTTTATTCAAGAAAATGTTTACAGACCAACACTGGGTTCCATTTTCCTTCGTTTAGAACATTGGAAATATTGGGAATAGTATTACTTTTAACTTTGAAGGTTTTGTTCTGCAGTAATATTTAGAGTATATGTCTGCAAATTGCAAATGCAAGCACTGACAAACCTTCCGAACTTGTCTTTTAAAAGCTACCAGCTGAGCTCGGTTCTACCTGGTATGTAACTAATTCCCAGATAAAAGAATTTTAAACGCCCACAATGAGGAATCTTTCAATATCTATTGGATGGCATATTGATGATAACAGTATCTGTGCATAATGACATGTTTAGACATTACACTCAATACTACTACGTATTTATTCATTTATCTCATTTCTTTTAGGGGGTTCAAACCACTTTAATGAGCACAACAATTGGGCCTTCTCCTTTAATGTTGGTGAACTCAGAACTGTCGCAGTTAAAAATGAAGGTTGGTCATACCTAATTTTCCATTTGAGAGATGACACGACATTGCCTGCCATTCATTTCCATCAAGGAGGCAGCCAAAGGTTCCTGGACGGTTTGAGGAAATCGGTGCATCTGAGCGAGTAAGTAGTTATGGAAAGTGTTGTCATATATAGAAAAGAAAGGGAAAAAAATACATTTGACTTTCATAAAGAGTTAATCATTCTTAGTTAGTAAAATTCTGTACGTGAATAGAGGTTATTATGTGTGTGTTTTATTTATTTTTTTGTACTATTCAGTTTCGAGCAATTTAGTTATTTTAAGATTTGTCCAGCAGAGTGCAGTGCAACTCTTATTTTTGACATTCAGCATGGTTCACTAATATACTCAAATTTAGAGACAGCTCAGACCTGTTAAATTAAACAACATAATCTTCAGTTTTCCATTACTGCTTTAGTTCTATGATTTTCACTTTGTTTTTCCTCATGGTTAACCGTCAAAGGCCTTCCACAAGTTCATTGTTTGTCACTTAAAGCTTCCCCTTTTGAATCGAAAATTATTTTCTTCTCTGTTTATTTCCCTTCAAAGATTAGCTCTCTAAAGCAGTAAAGGACTGAATGCAGCAATATTTATATGGTAATGTGGGGACATTTGCTGGAAAATTTTAGATCCTCTCAGAGACCCTGTTAAATGGCATGTGTCTTGCGTTGAGAATTAAAGGGATTGGGATTGGCTGATGCCAGGTGGGACTGCAGCTGTACATTTAGTTTTCAAGGCTTTATGATAGAAGTGGATGTGCTCTTTTCCTACCCTGTCTTAAAAATCACAGCAGAATAAATAAATAAATCAAGATGCGAGCATGTTCAAGGCAGTGCTGGTGAGAAACAGATAAATATTATTAAAGTTCTTATCTTTTCTCTCATAATGAAATATGAGCTCAGCTTTGTTGCCTTTGCTTTTCATACCAGTAATATGGGAGAGGGACATGACCTGTGATGTCATTTGCTTAATTGGTGTAGATAGATTTTAACACAGTTTTTGTTGTTGTTATTGTGATTATTATTATTATTATTATTATTATTATTATTATTATTATTATTATTATTATTATATTAATTTCATTTAATTTAGCTTATAAAGATTTTGAAGGCATTAATACAAGTCCTTTTTTTTCTTCAAAGGAGTCCTGATGACAAAAACCTACTGGTAGTTGCTACATATAACAAAGCAATTTCACAGTCCTTTGAGAACCTTCTTGATGACTCTAATTATGGCCTTGTTCAGGTATGGGAAATGTATAAGGAGAAACCATACTGATGCTGTTGTACTGGCACACACAAAGCTGTCAACACACTGATTAAACTCACTTTTGTCAACAGAAGTTCAAAAAGGATCCTTACACAACAACTTTGGGTGGTTTCTCTAAAGTCACAAACTACATCTTTGATGCCTTTCGCCCATCTGAGACCGAATACCATCAGCGCCCTACTGAGGAAGTGGCAGACATTCTGGGTGAACTGATACCTGGGCTGGAGATCAACCAGCAGGAGGAGCCTGGCTTTGAGGTTATTACCAGAGTGAGTAGCTGTACATCAGATTGGCTCCTGCCACATAATGTGTCCTTGCCAATATTCAAAAGTCTAAACAATAATTGTTAATTATGCAGATAAATTATTCATTTTTTTCTGACATGTCTTTGCCACATGAACATTTGCATTGTGATAATCTGGGAGACAATATCATCTCTTTAGATACCAACCATTTTAATCGGTATAGCTTTGCAGCTAATTTGATTTGTTAGCTAATTTGTTGGGATCTTGTAGTCAGTTTGATTCATTGACTTGTTGGGTCAGTTTTCGTTCAGAATTTGTTGATGTTAAAGTGGAAACACATTCAGAAAATGGAGTAATAACCCATAAACATTTATAAGGGCTCTAACGCAGAGCTTCTGAGGTGGTCAATGAAATAGGAGGAGGAGATAGCATGGGATTATTAATTCGAAACTAAAAAGGAAACAAAAGAAAACTCCACGGGATAGCAACCTGCGGAACTGCTCATTCTCAATAGTGCAGAGTATTCTTGCGTGGTTCTGCCCCTCGCGAGACCTGCGTCGTTACACCACTATATGGAAAAACTCAATTGTCAGCCCAACTGTATAATGTATGGAGGAGGACGAACATTTTGTATAATTTTAATTACCTGATCAATGTTCAGATCAACATAAAATTTGTATTAATAGTCAGTTTCCATTTGGTAAAATATTAGTCAAAGTCATTTAAACAATCAATAACATAGTATAATAAACACAGATGCTTGAGAAAAATCAGACAATAAACATTCATGCTTTTGCATCGATTTGAACTGAAAATCACATTGCTCAAAAATCGAATTTAATTGAATCAGTTGTCTACCTATGATTCACAGCTGTATTACTCGGTCAGATGAGACTTGTGGGACAAATAAAGGCTACTTTAATTAACATAGGAGCATGCTGCACATACTGACATATGTAGGCAAAGCTTTATAGTTTGTTAAAAATAGAACCGGACAATTAGCGTATTGTTTGTGCCACCAACAGAAGCAAATCTTTGTCTTAATTTTGACTGGGATCTATGGTGTTCTAACATGATACATAATTAATTTTATTTAAATTATGTGGCAACAAACAATGAAAAACATAGCCCAGACATGTAATTAGCTTTTTTCAGTTGCTCAGGCTAGAGATTTCTTTACCCTTGCTTTTATACAGTTCTAACAGTAAGACTTGTGCTGACTGTGTGTTTGTGTGCCTTTATTTCAGGTTGACTTGGGCACAAGGCCAGAGGTGCAGAGGAGAGATCCAGTAATGATGGAGGACTGGGCAAAGCACCAAGACTTAGAGGGAAGAATGTCCAATGTGCCTCTTTTAAAGCATCTTATTTTCAAAGGGGTAAATTTGAAATGTTTTATCTTTTATTTAAAATATAAAACTAAAATCCTTACCACTGGGTTGGTAGAAATCCTTTAGATGTCATAGAAACAATTAAATAAATATATTTTTTCACTGTTAATAATTACCCTTTCATCTTTTGGGTGTAATTTAATGTTTATGTTCTTTTGTATTGAATGTGGTCTTTCATTGGTCTGAAATATTTGATAGTATTTAATTTTTTTTTAATGTAAGCTCTTCTTAATGATTAATTGCTTGGATTATTGATTAACTGATCAATTTGATTATGGTAATTTTATTAATAATTTTTTGACTGTGTGCTTAAGGGCCTGTGCCATGCTGTGAAAAAAGAAGCTTGGAAGTTTCTGCTGAGTTATTATCCTTGGGACAGTACACATGAAGAAAGGAAAAATCTACAGAAAAAGAAAACGTGAGTATGTTATTTTTGGAATTATATTTGGAACAGGTTATACTTAATGTAGCTAAGAGCTTGTTTTTTTTTTTTCTTGCGTCTCTGTGAATTGAAGGGATGAGTACTTCAGAATGAAGCTTCAGTGGAAATCGGTGAGCGAAGAGCAGGAAAAGAGAAACTCCAGGTTACGGGATTATAAAAGCCTTATTGGTATGTGTCCAAATGGATACTGTTTCATGTTTTATGATATACGAAGAATATCTTCAAGTAACATATTGTATAGGAAAGGCAATACTACAATATATGCTTTATCTTTTCTTTCTAACTATAGAGAAAGATGTAAATAGGACTGACCGCAACAATAAATTCTATGAGGGTCTGGACAACCCTGGGCTGATATTGCTTCATGACATCCTAATGACATACTGCATGTATGACTTTGATTTGGGTAAGTGGTGAGGGAATAGAGAATTAATAACACGAGTGGATATTGCTGAAAACCGATGGCTTAGTGTATTTCATATTTTTGTTTTTGTTGGGGGAAACTTACTCCATATAATTATTCACTTTATCACTAAATGTTTTTTTATGTAACCTGGAAATTGTACTTAATTAAGATTTGCAGTATCCTCCTGTGCATTCTCATAATCCAGTTTGATATGCTCTGCTGCAGGCTATGTACAAGGCATGAGTGATCTGCTCTCGCCCATCCTCTTTGTTATGGAGAATGAAGTGGATGCCTTCTGGTGCTTTGTCT
The DNA here is from genome assembly GCA_003987875.1 of Clarias batrachus. Lineage (NCBI taxonomy): Eukaryota > Metazoa > Chordata > Actinopteri > Siluriformes > Clariidae > Clarias > Clarias batrachus. The sequence continues at coordinate 133,050 of QMIH01000074.1, forward strand.
CCTTCATGGATCAGATGGTACATTTAAGTCAAGATATCACACTTTTCTATTTCATGATATCATCTATATGTATTTTTATGCTCATGGCTTAAGGTATTTAATCCTTGTGTCTGAATTAAACATATACGAATGAGCATTGAGACTAACATGGTTATGCAGGGAGATCAGTAAAGTGCCATCTGTGTTTTGGTGTTCAGCACGAGAACTTTGAGGAACAGATGCAGGGCATGAAGACTCAGCTCATCCAGCTTAGTACATTGCTACGACTTCTAGACTTGGCCTTCTGGAACTACCTAGGTAAATGACATGAATCCGACGTTTGATATGCGTTGGTAAAAAGCTTATTTTATCATATCCTGCCTTAGAGCATATAATTGCAGAGGCCTAATGAATAGAGATATTTACTGGGAGAAGTTTTTTTATTTATTTATTTATTTTTTATAGTGTTTGATGAAAACATACTAAAGGTCACAACCTGCATCTGCATATTTTTTTCTTTGCATTGTGAGGCTACAACAAGATTGGGTGATTCAATAACTGCTTAAATATAGAGGTGTTCCTAACTAATTGAACAGTGAGGATATGGAAAGTCTTCCCTTGGTTTAACTTCAGTTTCCTTATTTCGACAGAGGCTCAAGATTCTGGGTACCTGTATTTCTGTTTTCGGTGGTTGCTGATCCGCTTTAAAAGGGAGCTCTACTTTCAGGATGTGCTTCGCCTCTGGGAGGTCTGCTATATCGACCCAAACATTTAAAAAGAATTTATGTGTAACTTTGTACAGTAATGTGGGTCTTTTTTTGAATATATTATGTGTAATGTTTTTTTTGATAATCATTCTGTCTTTGTCAGGTGATGTGGACGGGGCTGCCTTGCCAGAATTTTCACCTTCTGGTATGCTGTGCTATTTTGGATTCAGAAAAACAGAAAATAATGGACAGACATTATGGATTTAATGAAATTCTTAAGGTAAGCTCACAAACACTTGCAGTTGTTTTGTATGTCCTGCTAAATACAGAAACATTTTAAATTATTTTTGAAAATATTAATACCAATGTGAAGGTGCTCTAGTGGTTAATTTTTTTTATTGATATCACAGCACTGTTGAATTCACAAAGGTGTTCGAAATGTTATTATTAGATGAAGTAATAGTAGTGGTAGTAAGTAGTAGTAGACACCCTTACTGTTTTTTCCAAAGCGAGAAAACTTTGGCGAATAATGCAAGTTGTACCAGTTGAGGAATCTGCCCAATCCCTCCTCCCCACTGAGAATGGCTTGCTATTCCTTTCCTAAGGAATTCGACTGATGGCTTAATACCTTACCCACCCCTAAGGAAAAATGGCAACGCTTTTGAATTGTGAGGATCTGTTTGATCCCTGTGCCTAACCACTTTGCTCCCCTGACTCCTACCTCGCTTGTTTTGGTCCGATCAGTTCGAATGGTTTGAAAAACTTTTTTTTGTTGTTAAAAAAAAAAAATCACCCCTTAAAAATAGCACTGAATTCAGTGCAAAAATCACTCCATAGACATAAATAGGGTTTGTAGAGTGAGCACACTGAAAAAAAAAAACGCTTTTGGACCACTTTGGAAAAACTGCTATTCTGCAATGCAAGCTTTGAAATATATGTATGAAACCTCCCACAACTTTATGGCTTTACTCTCTCAAATAACCCAAGAATCAAAGCTTTAGTATCTACAGTCTATGGTTCCACTGACATAAGCATAAGACTCACAGAAGTCCTGTTGACTTTGAAGTGTAAGCTTGTTGCATCCTCTGTGTCTGTGAGATTCACGTGCAGGTGGTGGAGTGGCTGCAGTGAGTGGCCCAAGCCACGCCACCTTGATTTACACACACAAGCTTTGATATTACAGGCAGTAGGCAGACTTGTATGTATGAAACCAGTCGTGTTTAGAGTAAAATTGGTGTGCCATCGTGCCCATACTTTGGAATTTCTTCAGGAATTGTCTAGTTGTTGTTGTTGTTGTTGTTGTTGTTGTTATTATTATTTCATTCATTATTATGTTCTAGTGTGTTTATTATTAGTATATTATTATGTTCAAGATTTTTATATAAAGAATGGTAAAATATATACCATGTACTAGGACAAACATTTGAACAACTGCGCTAAATATAAACTGTACAGTATATAAGAATGCTCTCATTCTGTTTTTGTAGTAACAACTGAAACAGGAACTTGTGTGGTGTTCAAATAATAAGCAAAATTGATTGTGTTGATTCTTGTGTTGTGTAATAATGTGAAATGTTTTTGATTTCTTTTGCTTTAAACAGCACATAAATGAACTCTCCATGAAACTGGACATTGAAGAAATCCTTATTAAATCAGAGGCCATATATATGCAGTTAAAGAATTGCAAGGTATGTATAGGGCAAACAGTAGAAGACTACTGCAATTCTCTGGAATTGGTAGCACCTGTGTAAAGAAAGTGCTTCTGCATTGCCTTTTTCATGTAAATGATGTGGATGGAACATAATATTTTGTTACTTGTTTGAAAAATCTGCTACATTGAGCATTTTGCTACATTTGTATTTTATTCTATGTTGAAGAATTTTTCCTTTTTTTTGCTTTTAGGATTTGCCCCATTCAGTAAGTGAAATTCTGGGCTTGAACACGTTAACAGAGAGCTCTACGTTAGATGCCAGTGAATACAGCGTGCTAGATTCACCTCAGACCTCACCAAGATCTGCACACAGACAAGACCAGGCTTACTCCAATGGCCATGGACTCTTACAAGAAACACCACACAACACATGTAAAGTCGGCTTTATTTCATAGGACATTTCATACGTTTTCTTAGCAGCTGTATATCGGTAAGATAAACAGTGTTTGGTATCATGTAGATATTTGCTACCAGATGTTACATTGTAAAGTATCCCTAATAAAACCATAGGAAAGAATATGTATGAATGTAAAATTGGGATCTAATGTGATCCTAAAGTTATTATTTTTGTAATTTTCTTGTACCATATTGTCTTTCATTGAAATAATCATTCCTTTTCTCTGTATAAAGTTTTCAAAATGTAAAGATGGAGTTTCCATTGTTGATTTTAAATGCTGATTGATTTTGCCCCATTTTTTCTGAATCGTGTATTTCAACTGATTAAAATCTGGTCTCCTTAAGGTCTTGACTTTTGGCTTTTTTTTTTTTTTTTGCACTGTGGGGGTTCAAATACCACCTTCAGGTCTGTGTATGTCGAGTTTGCATGTTCTCATTGTGCTTGGTTAGTTTCCTCCAAGTGTTCCAGTTTCCTCCCACAGTCCAAATACATGCAGATTAGGCTAACCTATGTTTCAAAATTGCCCATGGTATGAGAGTATGTGCATGCTTGTGCCCTTTGATGGATTAGCACCCTGTCCAGAGTGTACTCTGCCTAGTGCCCTGAGTGTTAAGGTCAAGACCTTATGCCCCAGGTCACCCGTTACCCTGTACAGGATAAGCAGTATAGAGAATAAGTGAGAGATTGACTTTCATAGTGAACCTTTTGTAAAGATGCAAATCTGTGGAGTGATATTCAGATGGACATCCTATCTGCAAGCTTATGTCTATTCTTGCATATGTGCAGACTATACAGAAAAATTGCCATCCATTATGAAAGTAAAAAAAAATATAAAAAGAATAAAATGCAATATGTGGTATTTAAACTAGCATACAAGCTTACTGTATGTGTAGATAAATATACTGTATAATTATTAAGAAATATTAGTTTTCTCCATGTAGAGCGCATTTCCATTGTTGTGTCAGATATTGATTCTGTATTAATTTCATTATTTCCATAACCGCCTGCTCCTGAACAGGTCAGCAACCAGGACTGGTTTGACAGATGTTTGTTTTCTCTCAAGATAAAAGGTATGTGCCACCTCATATTTACATGAGAACCATCATACATTTACACAGCCATTAACCATATACTATATATTTAGGGGCGGGAACAGGTGTTCTGGCATTTGTGCTGGCCCATTGTTCAAGACACATCATGTCGCACATAATTCCCATCAAACATATGAATTTGGAAAATATGTGATATGTGTGACTTTGATTGTGATAGTTATTCAGAAACTGCAGATTTGGAGGGAAAATCACACACAAGTCTCTAGAATTTACAAAGAATGATGCTTAAAAAAAAAACAGCCTGTGACGAGAGTGTCTGCTGGCTGAAACTCCTTGGTGATAATAGAGATCAGAGGTGAATGACAGGCTTGGTCTATAGGCAATCCATCTCCTTTTATTGTTTTGTGCATGATAAGATTTTATTCTTCTGACCATGGTTGTAAAGAGTGATCATTTGAGTTGCTGTATCCTTCCTGAGAGCTAGAACTAGAAAATCAACAATTTCTGAAGTACACCACAGTTTTTCCCCCATTCTGATTTTTTTTCTGTTTAAACGTACCTGAAGCTTTTGACTTGTATCTGTATGATTTTTTTATGCATTCAAAGCAGGGGTTTTGTTTTACCAAAACATTGTGGTGATGCTAATTTGGCAGTGTCACAGATATTGTTGGTTTTAGCTTGTTTTGAAAAAATAACTTTGATGAAATGACTCCGGAACAGCATTGACTACATGACAATACAATTTAATATCCAAATTACCGCCTACCCACTCGACCAAAAAGGAATGTACCTTAAGAGCTAAAATGGAAGCTCATTGTAGTTTTCAGAAAGAAAATGAAACAGAGAGGCAACATCAAGAAATGTGTGACATGACATACACTCACTGTGTGTGGGAAGCTGTTCTGGCTGTCCCAATATCCAATCTGAATTCTAAACCCTTTTAGACCATCAATGAGGTCAGATATTGTACAAATGGATGTTAATTGGGATGACTGCTCCAAATAAAGGTTAAATGTTAAAAGGTTGTGTTTCGTTTCCTGCTGTTGGCAGGTGATTACATTGGATAATTACTGTACATAACTGCATAAATGTGGTGGTGTACCATATATTGTTCTTCTTTTGTCATTGTTTTATACTTACATTTGTAGACTTGGTTGATATGCTTACAGTGTTTGATCTTAATTACTTAATTACCTACTAACTACTTGGAGTTAAAATAATTATTTTGTGTTGAAATGTCTATTGTTTATTTAAATTTATTATTTTCTTTCAGTATCACTTTTGGCATTTTGTGATTTTTGTGAATAGTGCTAATAAATCACACGACACACATAATCTTAAGCATGCATGTTCTATGTAAGATAATACCCTGGACTGTGCATTTTGAATTTAAATCTCTTGAAACACAAAAAGCAATCTAAATGGCATTTAGCTATGCCGAATTTTGGTTGCATTTTTTTTTTTTTTTTAAATGTCTGTGACATTTCAAGATGAGATGGGGGCGGGCAGTGTGTGGTAAATCTTGACAGACTACTGAAGTATCTTTTATCAGCTCATAAGAGAACCACATGTTCACAACAAAGGCACCCAGGATCGCCTCGCAGCTCCCAGACACTTTCATTTCCTGTTATACAGGAAATTGCCTCAGAGGCGACTGATAGCTTTTCCTCAGAGCTGTAATTTTATCTCACCTTCAGCTAACTTTCATTAAAGAAGCGCCTGCGTTTCGCGCTGTAACAAACACTCTTCATTCAATGTGTACTATAAACAATATGCATTTGTGGACACAAACACACACAGGGTGACATAAGTGTACTTGTCACTAGTGCTTATTTGATTAATTCTCAAAATGGATATGAACAACTATAGGAATATTTATTTTTGCTTTAAATTCTAAATATCATTTGTACAATATGTGGCATCATCTTTGAGTTTTTTTTTTTTATAATGTTGAAAAAAATAGATAAATGTGAAATTACAGTATATTGCATTTAGTGAGAAAGCCGATATCCATTTTTTTTGCATTCTTAATTTTAATGTATTTTAATGTAAATGTCATTTCTGTTCTTTTGTTCTCAATATAGCCAAAATAAATTGATCTGTGCAGAGCTTTGTTCTATATCAGATCTTGAGTAGATTAACACATGGTCAGTAAGGTACTGACGTAACATAACTTTTTTTTTTTTTTTTAACGAATGATGCACCAGCCTCCCAGAAACCAATCTACGTAAGACAACAGGAAAGAGAAGGAGTTCTTATCAACATCTTTCGTCACGTTATATAAGCAGGGCTCTGGCTGTGCTCGAGAAGGTGGAGTGCAGCAGCTCACTCAGCTTTCAATGGCTTCACAGGTACAAAAGAAGAAGGACTCAGAATCAGTTCCTATGCCTTCTGAACAGCAAGGCAAAACCAAGCCTCAAGAAACAATGTCTGTTCCTTCTGATCCCCAGAATCAAAAAAAGGGTCCGGAGATCCCAAAGTCTCCGGTTGGGTTGTTGAGAAGGAGGGGTAAGGAAGCAATTCCAAAGATGCAGCCAGCAATGATGATGTTCTCCAGCAAATACTGGGCACGTCGGGGATTATCTCTGGATTCAGCTACGCTTGACCAGCAGCACCTAGGGAACAATATGGTAAGTATAAAAGTAATGGTAGCTGTAATTGCTCAGATTAGAATTTGCACAAATATCTACAATATGTACCATGTGCAGTATTACATGAGTGAAACTGTTGTTTTAATTATGAAAGCAAACCTTTAATTTAATGGTATTATCTATTTTCAGAAGTCAAACTTTTGCAGAAATGTGGGGCAAAAACATGAAAGCATGACCTGTCAAATTTCAGTCCAAATAAATACTATTAAACCTTTATAGTCTTTACTTTGCTTAGATCTCACAAGATTTGCTCCAGTGAATAGAACAAACCAAATATGGTAGATCATGATTTGAACACTTTTTAGCAATACATATTAATGATTTTTCTGCAGCTCCGTAGGACATCCTTTAGTCGCATAGATGAGAAACCGGACAAAGAGGATACGGGCTTGGCTTATGACAGCAATAAAACAGCGGTCATTTTCTCTTTGAAAAATGAGGTGGGATGTCTGGTGAAGGCTCTTCGGCTCTTTCAGGTTAGGCAACCAATTCAACTGATGAGTGAAAAATAAAAAATGTTTGAAATTACTTCATCAAAATAAGATATTGGATAAACATTTTTGTATGATTCTGTGGGTTTCGCAGGAGAAGCATGTCAACTTGGCTCACATTGAATCACGCAAATCAAAGCGAGTCAACACAGAGGTGGAGATATATGCAGAGTGTAGCTGCACTAAAAAGGAATTTAACGAGCTGGTGCAGCACCTTAAAGACCATGTCAACATTATCTCCTATAACACACCTCAAAATGTGTGGTCTGTAGAGACGGGTGAGTCTGTTACACGCAACAAGTATTTATCAAAGGTAACAATACAAGATTATATCATTCATTCTCTAATAACTGGCGACTGGAGAGTAGAGAAAAGTTGACGTGTTTACAATACATATCCATAGTGATAGTGCTGCTGCTTCTCCTGGTTCTTTATTCTAGACTGTTTGGACTGTGTGTGTGTTTTGGGTGGCTTGCCAGATGTAGAAGGAGTCCCTTGGTTTCCCCAGAAGATCTCTGAATTGGACCAGTGCTCACACAGAGTGCTCATGTATGGCTCAGAGCTGGACGCTGACCATCCTGTAAGTGAACTGAGATTAAGGCACCTTAGCACCTTATAAAAGAAATAATATTTTGATTCAATATTGAAGCAGAGCAAAATTTTAACAACAGCAAATCTATTTCATGTATTGTATTTTTCAGGGTTTTAAAGACAACATCTACAGGCAGAGGAGGAAGTACTTTGTAGAAGTTGCAATGAACTACAAATTGTTAGTAACTATTAGTAAAAATTTCTTTAACTGAGTCACATAGAGTTTATGTAAATATGAATATGATTGATGAATTCAATTTATAGTGGCCAGCCCATCCCACGCATTGAATACACAGAAGAGGAAGTGAAGACTTGGGGAGTGGTGTTTCGGGAACTCACAAAACTTTATCCTACCCATGCCTGCCGCGAGCATGTAAAAAACCTCCCACTGCTCACAAAACACTGTGGATACCGTGAGGACAATATCCCCCAGCTGGAGGATGTCTCTCTTTTCCTAAGAGGTAAATTGGTTTGTGAGTATAGTACCACCTTGATTTGTGTCATTAACGGATTATAGAAAGAAATAAAAACATTACAACTTAGGTGCTGCTGTTAGTTGGTTGGCTCAGATGGTTAGGGTTGACCAAAAGTGATCAACTGATTAATTATCAAAATAGGTGTCCTTAGTCATTCAGTATATTCAGGCTATCATCAGGTCATCATTTTATTGCGACAAGGTCATTTAACATTGCTGAGGCTGGACCTGACCAACTGAAGATACCCCAGGTCATAACACTATTTATAGAGGGGTGTACAGAGAGCACTGTGTATGGTGGCTGCATGGCTTCTTGCACTTCCCTTCTTACATGACCTTTTTCCATCACCACAAAGTTCAAAGTTCTTATGGTCAAACAGCTATTTTGTCCAAATCCTGTGAGTTCTCATCCCACTGTGTGTGCAGAAATGCTCTTACTTTCACTGCTAAACATGGTTTTTACTGTTGAATTTGTACCATGAAATTTCACCAAGCGTTTAAGTGATCTCCATTCATGGTTTTTTCCCCCGACCCCATTACTTCAACAAAGTTGACGGATCAGATTTTGCCCAGTTTTTGCAAATTGCCCAGTGTGTGTGAGTGTGTGTGTGTGCCATGCAATGGATTGGCACCCTGTCCAAAGTGTACACCGCTTAATGCCCTAAGTCTCCTGGGTGAGTGAGTTTTAGGATGCAACATAAATTGCATGTTAATGCTATTTCTAGCTTGTCAAAAAATGACCTTTGTTTCTTGGTGTCAAGTTAATTCTAAATCCTGTTCTGGGTATTCATAACTCACGTTTTCTTATCGTACACATATAAAACATTATCATGTTTAAGGCACCTTAAGTCTCCTTTGTGAAAGTTATGGAAAATGGCAATCTTTTATTAATTATTGATCTAATTATTTGGTCTTGATATTTGTAGAGAGGTCAGGGTTCACAGTGCGACCTGTGGCAGGTTATCTGTCACCTAGAGACTTCCTGGCTGGTCTGGCATATCGAGTGTTCAACTGCACTCAGTATGTACGCCACAGCACTGACCCACTTTACACACCAGAGCCGTGAGTACTGTCTTGTCACCGGTTTGTCTTTTATTACATTAGTAAATTTCAGTAGACATTTTTCATTTCTTATGATTATGATTATGATTATGATCATTAACACTAATTCTTAGGGACACGTGCCATGAGCTCCTCGGTCATGTTCCACTCTTAGCAGATCCCAAGTTTGCTCAGTTCTCACAGGAAATTGGCCTAGCCTCTCTTGGGGCTTCAGATGAAGATGTGCAGAAGCTGGCTACAGTAAGTAAGATTGAAACCAAACTTTCAGAGTGTAGGTATGTCTTTAAATGTCACGCCACATAATTGATTGGCAGGCTCTCTGTATAATGCAGCGATTATACGAGCTTAAGAAGGTCACAGGGGCCGGTGGCATTTAACCATGATTTCACTTTCATATCTGACCTATGGCGGCACATTTGCATTTAATGGAATTGAATCGGCAGTGTTTTCTTCGGAGTGTGGGAACCTTTAGCTTGGAATATTTAAAGTACACTAATAAGAAAACTTTCTGCCTCAACATTGTGTTGTTATGGAACAACAGCTTCAAATTGGCAACACATACTGTACATCATGTATTATTTGTTGTGTTCTTATATGTTTGGTATTCCATATCATCTGAATTTTTATTTATTTTTTATTAGTGCTATTTCTTCACAATTGAGTTTGGCTTGTGTAAACAAGATGGCCAGTTGAGAGCCTATGGAGCAGGACTGCTTTCTTCAATCGGAGAGCTAAGGGTACTGCCATTTCCTTATTTTTGTGCAATGCAATGAAACAGGAAGGACTTTACTTAACTATCCTGCATGAATTCACAGCATGCATTATCAGACAAAGCTGTAGTGAAGCAGTTTGAACCCAAGACCACATGCCACCAAGAGTGCATCATCACAACGTTCCAAGATGTTTACTTTGTCTCAGAGAGTTTCGAAGAAGCCAAAGAAAAGATGAGGTAATGTAATTTCTAATATAATTTTAAAAAATCATAAATTTAATGGGATATTTCATTAATTAGGACAACTGTGTTAATGCAAAAAACAAAACAAAAAAACAATTGTCCTCTGCACAGGGAATTTGCCAAAACAATCAAGAGGCCCTTCTCTGTTTACTACAACCCATACACCCAGAGTATTGACCTGTTGAAGGACACCAGGAGCATTGAGAATGTGGTGCAGGACCTTCGCAGTGACCTCACCACAATCTGTGATGCACTGGGGAAAATGAACAAGTACCTTGGCATCTAGAAGAGTACAATGTTTTTTTCTGCTTTGAACTAAAAACCAAATTGCAATTGCATTAACTATAAATACGTGGCTAATGGTGTTCTTCAATGTCTATATCTAACCCAAAGTCAAGCAGAGCTTGGTCTTCCTGTCTGATGTCTTCATGTATTCGCCAGCTTTCAAAGTTAGTTTATTCATATGTGCATGGCTCCCATTGCTACAGAGGTTACAGGATGTATCCGCTTGTGGTTGCCGATTGTAATTTGCTAATCATAGTATTCTATAATCCAATTGCCTAAGTTCCTGACTAGGTCCAACTTCATTATGAAAGAGCAAACAGGAAGTTTGAGATGGATGATTCCAGATGCTAAGGCAGAAATATACTTCACTTTGTTCTAGTCAATTAACAGCACAGTCTGCTTCCCAGACCCTCTAACAGTCTTAAGTCTCAACATCGTGAATGGAATGAACGCTGGTACATTAAGACTGAATTACATGGAACTGTTTTTTTTTTGTTGGAATAGAGACAATTATTGAGCAATGAAAATAAATATAAATATTATCATATCAATATTACCATAATTACCAATGTATTATCATCTAGTATTGAATGTGTTACCTCTCTGTGCCACCATGTACGCCTTAAATAAGATAAAGTAATTAAAAATCAATGTGTATGTTATTTGCATCTAAATTGCAGCACTCAGGCTAAGATAAATGTTAATAGTTTTGTGTCTAAAATAGTTTAAAAAATATATAAAATCGGTTGTGAATATTCTGTAGTGAATACAATTGCCAAATGTAGGAGTGAATGCTACAGTTCCTATGTATGGATAGTGCTTTGTTGTACGGGTTATTTTTGCAGCTGATATAATGAATGTATCAGATGCTGGTTTAATAAAAGTATATATTTTATGTTTCTTAGTTGTTAGCTGTATTTAGTTTTTTTCTGTCACTGAATATATTTCGTGCAGTCTTGTCACATCAGTATTGTCAAACTATTGCCGAAAAATCTATTGTCTTTAAGGTTTTAAGACAGATATTAAGATACTGTAGATGTGTAGCTTCTTTCCATGTTTTACTTGTTTTATCCCATGTTGCAAAAACATGATGTTACTGTATGTAGATTTGCTGACTTGAAAATGTCCCTAGGTATAAATGTGTATGCGAGTGGGTATTCCAGCCTGATGCTCAGTGTTCCTGGAATCCACACAACCCCAGTCAAGATAACACACTCACTGAAGATGAATATTATACATATATGATATGAAGCTTATGAAGAAGTAATTCTTTTACACACAAAAAAAATAAATGGTGAGGCAAACCATTGATACACTTCTGTGATCACAAAGGTGTTTATTCAGGAGGACAACATGAAACTTCTCTGCTGTGAAAAGCAGCCAAACCATTTTCACTGCACCTCCTCATCACCATCATTCATATTAAAAGCATTCTCCTGTAGTGGACATGGAAAAAGACTGATTGTAATGCCATTCATAGTCATATATAACATCCTTCCTATGACACAATGAAATTATATCATATAATATATTATATTTAATAGGATTTCTGTATGCTGTGTTACTGTGCGGCTCCTTACCCAACCACCTCGCTGCTGTATCCATGGTGCAAAATGTTGGTGTACATACTGAGCCCCAAAGCCCATTGCTCTATTCATCGGCTGCAGGTCTATGGCACTTAGCCTGCTGGTCATCTCAAATGTCCAAGCAATCTTAAGTTTCTGATCATTATCCTCTTTCCTCTGATTTCCTGCGGGCACCACACTGTTAATGAAGGCTGAAGTCAGTGTCTCAAACAGGTTATAAGAGAAAAGGCCTTGGAGATACCCCAAAAGTTCGTCATCATTCTTAATCTATGTAAGGAAAAAGTTAGAGAAGTAAAACATGCTAATGTGTTGAGGATTTCTAAATGTGTGAATAGAGTGTTTTTGGCATCTACAGTATTTTACTCAGGTGTTTACCTTTTCATTCATCTGATCCCCATATTCTTTCAGCAAATCTACAAACCGCTGGATGACATCAGACTCTAAAAAACAGGCATAAATAAAAAAGGGGGGGGGGGTTCATTTACGTATCAAGTTATATTCTCAAAAAAAGCAAAAACTAGGTGGAGGCATGCAGGTACACAAACCCACTATTGTCTGTTTCTACGTGTTCCTGAGCGGGAAGTTCATTGTCTACAATTTGTGTCAGCGTCTCAGCCACTTGATCAAAATCTGTTTGATTAAGGACATAACATTAAAACAAGATTTAAACAGAGTTCACCATCTCAGACAATCTTATATGCTGAGCCAATGGTCTTACTAGTCTTTGCAGAAGCACCAACCCTTCTTGGTGTAAATACACTTGCACTGAACACAAATCTTGGCTGGTGGTCTTCGACTGGACCCTGGAGCACATCAGGGTGTCTGGGTGTTGCGCTTAATTGTGACTTTCTTTTTTTATGATAAATTTCCAGAAGTCGATACTCTGACGTGGTCTCCATCTTGCCAACACTAAAGCCAGAAGTCCTCTGTTTGCACAGCTGGACAGTTTAGAGCGTTTAGAGGGTTTTTACAAGTGTATTCACAGAGCCATCACACAGTTTAAATGGTTTCCAAAAAAAAAAAACGGCAATTTGGGCAAACGTGTGTCTTTATTAAAGGTAAAGATTAAACGGGTTTGTTCGTCTGTGCACTTGACACCGTAACCTTGATTTACAGTAGTTTCATTTTTACTTTCGCATCACGTATCAGTTTTCATGGTATCGCCTCCTTCACAGCGACTAACAAATTCGCGTTACAGAAAGGGAGCCTGCTTTCTTTTAGCTGTTTCCAAACAATGCGACGACAAAAAACAGTAAATCACTGACTCACCCCTCAGTAACGTAACGGCGCGCGACCACAAGCACAGTACTGTCTGTGTTCCCGTAGTGTGTGTGTGTGTGTGTGTGTGTGTGTCAGTTTTGATCAAGCGGACTGTTTCAAATCAAATACGTCAAAACGCTCACAATTCACTTCAAACATTCACCATAACTCCACAACCCATATTTTAAAAAGTGACTACAGTACAATCCGCCAGCACGGTGGGCGTTACCCTGCGGCTCTCGTTCCGCGTACTGGATGTGTTTATTCACTACCGGGGTGGACAAAGTCCTGAAATTTTATAGATACCTAAATGCATAGGTTTACTTAAATAATGTTAGCAACAAAGTTGCTGAAGAAGTTAACCAGTTTCCAACTCGGTGATAGTATGTTCTCTTGTACTGTAACACAGTAACGGTCAAAACATTGTATTGGTGCTATAAAGTCTCATCTCAACTTAATGCTTATCCCCCGATCCATGCTTCGTATTTTGTAAATAAGCATTAAAATGTATATATAATTTTTATCAGATAATAAGAGAAACATTTGTTAAATACAATTTCATGCCCTTTTATATAGTGTCCATAACTTTTTTTTTTTTTACTTAAAATCTTACAATGATCTTAATTGTTATTCAGATGAAACTTGGCTAATTTAGATCCCACATAAAACACATGAAACTGAAAAAGTGTGTTATTCTAAAATGCTAAATCTTTGCATCATTAATTTGACATGGTTACAGACACTACAGATTTTTATGGGATTTATCAAATTTTGCATATGATGCTTTAATTTAAGAAATATGCCTCTAGAAGCTTGGAGAAATTTTAGTATCACTACTCAAAAATATGAATAATTAATTAATATTGTTTGAAGCAAGATAGTATAATGCTGAAAAAAAAAATTGGGGGCACATATAGGGAAGCAAGATTGGTCACTTAAAGGTTTCAAACTTTATAGGTAACTTCTTTGCAAACATATTTTCTGTATTATATGTATAACATAACAAAAAAATCAGCACTAATGCAATGTTTTGTATGGAAGCATAAATTAGCATAATAATTTCTTGAATTATATCAGCCTTTGAAAAATACGTTTATAAATTTAATCACTGCTGAATTGTTAATTTTGAAATTTAAATACTATTGAATTTATTAAACTGAAATTCAATACAGGAACAGCAATCGAGACAGAACGGAATCCGCTCGTCAGTCACGTGACCCAGAGAAGCGGACGTCTTTGATACAGGTGTTCCGGGAAATTCAGTTTCCCTATGTGTCCCCGGTCGCGCGCGCGCGCGCGCTGATGAATTCATGACGTCACCACCTAGCGCCGTAGGGCGAACGAGGATTTTGGCGGTGTTTCTCTCGTTTTAAAGTGTTTTTACGAACTTTTTGAATTAAAAAAACAACATATGAAAAATAGTCGAGTGTCTTTTCGCTTTTTTTGTATATTTGAACATAATTCAGACGTTTTAATCCGCTGCAAAAGGCTGGTTTGCTGGKSRAGTACTGACATBACGAYTAATTTTAATTCCCGTACATTAGCTGTGTGATGATGGACGTGATATTGATTCATTCTAAATATATTTAATATTATACTCTGTCACTGATTATAGCATGTAACTCGAGGGTAGTGTGTCTACTCGTGATAGTTAGTAACTGCTAACCACACTACTCTGTTTTACCCTCTCACACATCCAGCTCTATTACACTATCTGGTTACACATCACACACACACAGTACAGTGATTATATACACATCACACACACACACAGTACAGTGATTATATACACATCACACACACACACAGTACAGTGATTATATACACATCAAACACACAGTACAGTGATTATATACACCACACTCATCTGTAACTGCGTATCTGAATTACTTTCAGGCTTCACACCTACATCTACACACACATATGATGGGAAACACGATATCCTGAAATCTATGATATACTGTATTATCCATGTTAAAACAGACATACATAATTGGCCCAGCACATATTATAATAGCATTTTTACATTAAATAGTGTATCTGAATGATTMTTTTCCTTTAATTTCACAAATTATAAAAAGCTTGAAATGTATTACATATGTTAACTGGGAGAATTGATTTCCCGRAGTCTTGTTTAAATTACAGTGTTTAAAAAAAACTCCACCTCATTGTATTACCTAAGCACACATGTCTCTGAGTCAGTTTCAGACATCACTGATACTTCCACAGCCAGTAGGAAGGGGGAAACAGATTTTCCTGATGCTCAGGAAAACACGTTTCCCATACTTTTATATAAAATACAGTGTTTTTACAAACATTCTGTGCATCGTGTTACCTGTGCCCCATGTAAAAAATAACAGCTGACTGTTGGCGGTGTTGTGGTTGTTACTTAATTACCTAATACCATTTACAAATGGTACTAAATCCAATTACCAAATCTCAAGTATTGTTCTAGATGAGAAAAGAAATTACAAAGTAAAAAGACATTGAGTTAGAAGGTGTGTCCATCCTTTTGACTGGTACTGTACATAAACACATACTGTGTGTGTGTGTGTGTGTGTGTGTGTGTGACAAAATACACACACAATTCTTCTGTTTCTTTGTCACATTCACTACGTTCTATTTTCATGCGGAACCTAAATTATGTTTTTTTTGAAAACTAGTTTGTCATGTAATGTGTTGCTTTCTTCACAGACATGCAAATATTATTTTGKAATATTACTTATTTATTGTATTTTAAGGTTTGGAATCGTGAATAGTTTTGTATATAACAGACATGATAAACATATATAACATTTGTACTACAGATAACATTGTACATAAGCCTTTTGAACAGACTCACCCCCACACACATACACACAAACATACAATTTATACAGTCTCATGCAAAAGTTTAGGCACCCCTTGATAAATAACAAATTTTGGTGATTTTTTTATTGTAAAGATGTTAACACAGTCTCTCTTGGAAATAGGAAAAAATGCACAATACTTTCAGCAAACATTGATGCATAGTTACTTGTTATGCCATAAATTGAACAAAAATAAAAACATTATTGTGGCACTGTGCAAACGTTTGGGCACCATAAGAGTTCCAGAGTCTCAGATTCTTATTATAAGGTTTCAGACCTTAATCAGCATGTTAGGTCTGATGCATGGCAACAGCTGTCATTAGTAAATGCCTATTTCAAAGCTTTACAAAAACTTTGACTCTTCAAACCTTGTACACACGCTTGCGAACACTCAACAACCATGGGTTCCTCTAAGCAGCTGTGTAAGTCTCTGAAAATGAAAGTTATTRATGCCCAGAATGCAGAAGAAGGCTACAAGAAGATAGCAAAGCRTTGTCAGCTTGCAGTTTCCACAGTGAGAAATGTAATTAAGAGATGCCAGTTCAGGGGAACTGTGGAGGTCAAGATGAGATCCGGAAGACCAGGAAAACTCTCGGAGAGAACTGCTCATATGCTGGTCAGAAAGACAAATCAAAACAACCATTTGACTGCAAAAAACCTGCAGGAAGATTTAGCAGACTCAGGAGTGGTGGTGCACTGTGCAGCGTGTCAGCAGAAGAAAACCTTATCTGCATCCCCTCATAAAATCCAGTGTCAGAAGTATGCAACAGAACATCTACGGAAGCCTGATGCGTTTTGGAAACAAGTGCTGTGGACTGATGAAGTTAAAATAAAGGTCTTTGTCCACAATCAGCAAAGGCATGTTTGGAGATAAAAAGGAGCAGCATTTCATGAAAAGAACACCTTGGCAACTATTAATCATGTGGTGGATCTATCATGCTTTGGGGTTGTGTTGCAGCCAGAGGCACAGGAAACATTGCATGGGTGGAGGGAAGAATGGATTCCACTAAATACCAGCAAATTCTGGAAGCAAACATCACACCATCTGTAAAAAAGCTGAAGCTGAAAAGAGGATGGACTTCTACAACAGGACAATGATCCTAAACACACCTCGAAATCCACTATGGGATATCTCAAGAGACGCAAGCAGAAGGTTTTGGAACGGCCATCACAGTCCCCTGATTTAAACATATTTAAAAGATTTGTGGGTAGAGCTTAAAAGAGCTGTGCATGCAAGATGACCAAAGAATATTACAGAACTAGAAGCATTTTGCAAGGAAGAATGGGAGAAAATCCCAAGTACAGGAACTGAAAGACTTTTAGCTGGCTATAAAAAGCGTTTRCAAGCTRTGAKATCTGCCAGAGKAGTGTTGCTAAGTACTGATTATGTAGGGTGCCCAAACTTTTGTACAGTGCCACGATAATGTTCTTTGTTCAATTTATGACATAAAATGTAACTATAAATCAATGTTTGCTGAAAATATTGTGCACTTTTTGGATTTTTTCCAGGAGAGACTGTGTTAATATATTTTCAATTAAAAAAATAATTGTGATATGATATTTATCAAGCGGTGTCCAAACTTGTGCATGAGACTTTATATACACATATACACACACACACACACACACACACACACACACACAATAAAATAATGTTTCAAAAGTACTGTCTTTTAAATTAAAGTATGGGTAACATATTTTCCTGGCCATCAGAAAAATCGGTTCCCCCTTCCTACTGGCTGTGGAAGTATCAGGGATGACTGAAACTGACTCAGGCTCAATTTCAGACATCCCTGATACTTCCACAGCCAGTAAGGAGGGGAAACAGATTTTCCTGATGCCCAGGAAAATATGTTTCCCATACTTCAATTTAAAAGACAGTATTCAAAAAAACAAAAACATTATGATCACTATTTTATCTTTGCTACAGGCACACATGTCTCTGAGTCAGTTTCAGACATCCCTCATACCTCCACAGCCAGTAGGAAGGGGGAAACTGATTTTCCTGATGGCCAGGAAAATACTTTTCTCATACTTTTATTTAAAAGACAGTGTATTTTAAAACATTCTGTGCTTTGTGTTACCTTTGCCCCATGTACACATGTCTCTGAGGCAATTTCAGACATCCCTGATACTTCCATGGCCAGTAGGAAGGGGGAAGCAGATTTCCCTGATACACAGGAAAATACGTTCCCAATACTTTTATTTAGAAGACAGTGTATTTTAAAACATATATAAACATATACAAACATATGTAAAGTCTCATGCAAAAGTTTGGACACCCTTGATAAATATCATATCACAATAAATTTTTTAATTGAAAAGATGTTAACACAGCCTCTCCTGGAAATGGAAAAAGTGCACAATATTTTCAGCAAACATTGATGTATAGTTACATTTTATGTCATAAATTGAACAAAGATAAAAAAAACATTATTGTGGCACTGTGCAAAAGTTTGATCACCCTACATAATCAGTACTTAGCAACACTACTCTGGCAGATATCACAGCTTGYAAACGCTTTTTATAGCCAGCTAAAAGTCTTTCAGTTCCTGTACTTGGGATTTTCTCCCATTCTTCTTTGCAAAAAGCTTCTAGTTCTGTAATATTCTTTGCTCGTCTTGCATGCACAGCTCTTTTAAGATCTACCCATAAATTTTCAATGATGTTTAAATCAGGGGACTGTGATGGCCGTTCCAAAATCTTTAGTTTGCGTCTCTTGAGATATTCCATAGTGGATTTCGAGGTATTTTTAGGATCATTGTCCTGTTGTAGAAGCCATCCTCTTTTCAGCTTCAGCTTTTTTACAGATGGAATGATGTTTGCTTCCAGAACTTGCTTGTATTTAAATGGAATCCATTCTTCCCTCCACCCGTGCAATGTTTCCTGTGCCTCTGGCTGCAACACAACCCCAAAGCATGATGGTTGGCAAAGTGTTCTTTACATGAAATGCTGCTCCCTTTTTTCTCCAAACATGCCTTTGCTGATTGTGGCCAAAGAGTTCTATTTGAACTTCATCAGTCCACAGCACTTGTTTCCAAAATGCATCAGGCTTCTGTAGATCGTTACGGGTGCTGTTTGAGGGACGAAGTAAAGGCATAGTGGCAGAGGTGATGTGGTCAAAAGTATTTAATAATCACAAAACAGGGAACAAAAGGAACAGAACATGAACTTCAAACATAGGACAGACTAACTATAAACATGGTACTTAGTTGCTACACAGACTAGGGGTTACATACAGACTGAGAGAAAGACAGGCTAGGGGACAGACAGACTAGGAGACAGACAGGCCAGGAGAACACAGAGCCAGGAGAACACAGAACCAGGAGAACACACAGAGCTGGGAGGAAACACAGAACTAGACAGCAATCCAAAATAAACAGTAACCCAAAACGAACAGATGCAAGACAAGGACAAACTGAAAAATTATAACCAAACTAATGAGCAAACTCGGTTCAGGTGAGCGCCACATCACCTGACCGAGGTGCATTCTGGGGAATATAGTTCAACATAAAAAAACTACAAATGGAAACAAAATGGAGTCTGTGGGTGCTTTGGCGCCCTCTAGTGGTATTCCCTCACATAGCTGTTCCGTTGCGTACTTCTGATGTTGGATTTTATGAGGACGCAGGTAAGGTTTTCTTCTACTGACTCTTCCATCAAGGTCTTGTGGAACGGTGCACCACCACTCCTGAGTCTGCTAAATCTTCCTGCAGGCTTTTTGCAGTCAAATGGGTGTTTTGATTTGTCTTTCTGACCAACATACGAGCAGTTCTCTCCTCGAGTTTTCTTGGTCTTCCAGATCTCATCTTGACCTCCACAGTTCCTCTGAACTGCCATCTCTTAATAACATTTCTCACTGTGGAAACTGCAAGCTGACAACGCTTTGCTATCTTCTTGTAGCCTTCTCCTGCATTGTGGGCATAAATAACTTTCATTTTCTTCCACAGCTGCTTAGAGGAATGTCTATGTTTTATATGTTTATCATGTCTGTTATATACAAAACTACAAAACAACCACAACACCGCCAACAGTCAGCTGTTATTTTTTTACATGGGGCATAGGTAACACAATTCACAGAATGTTTTTAAAAACACTGTCTTTTGAATTGTAGTATGGGAAAAATATTTTCCTGGGCATCAGAAAAATCTGTTTCCCCTCCTTACTGGCTGTGGAAGTATCAGGGATGTCTGAAATTGACCCAGAGACATGTGTGAAAAAACGCTGAGTTTTTATTTGTTCATTTAAATTACATTGATGTTATCTTGCATGTTACTTATTGAGGCTGTAAATCTATAAATACACCTGTAATTTGGTTCTTTCGTGTGACATAAAATTGGCCCATTCCAAAAATGTACATACATTTCAGCCAGATCTCATGAAAAAAAAAAAAATCTGCTTACTTCCAGATAAAAAGTGGCAGACCATCTTCCTGATACGCTCCCGCACACTGCATCTATGGACTAGACTGAAATTTTCTACTGCTGCTTATTTGCCACTTTTCCTTTGGTGTTAAATGCTTTAGTCCATGCACTGCAGCTTTATGGTAAGCATTGTGGCCTCTCATCGGCAGGGTTTGTGAGTTTGAACCTTTCCTCTGCATGGAGTTTGTGTATTCTCCCCATGCTTTGCAGATTTCCCTGGGTTTTCTCCACAGTACAAAAACATGCAGCATATGCTGATTAGAATGTTCAAATTGCCTGTAGTATATGACTGGGTGTGTTAATGTATCTGTGCTTGTGATCTCCAGGGTTTACCCTGTCTTGTTCTCTGAATTCCCTAGGACTCTATACAGTATGAATGATGGATGGATGTCCATTAGCATCTTAAGCATGCTGTGTAGATTCACTGAACACTTTGATAATAATTGTTGATGTGAACATTACCCAACACCACTGACATTTATGTCGTGCCACCTTCTTAAGGTGCATGCTTTCTGCGATGAGTGTTTTGCATTGTGCCAGACCACAGTACTGAATGTCGTCACTGATCTTGTCAATGCAAACACATAGCACCCTTACATAACAACCACTGCTGTTTTGCTTACTTGCATGTTTAGCTTATTAGTTGTTTTGCATGCCTATATATTTAACTTAAGAGTGTGATTTGAGTTTTAGCATGCCGATTACCCCAATCAACATGCTAAACCCCAAAGCCTGGTTACCAGCTCTGGGCTCACTTTTCATAATGAGTAGATTTCCCATTATAGTCAGTGTGTAGAAAGGTGAATGAGTAGGTTCACTTTTCCCTCTCATTTACATTCCTACACATTGACTGTAATTGTAAATTTCGCAATGTATGATTTAAAATCTTCTCTTCACCAGTTAGAGTAGGTGTTCAGAATAACAAACGAATAACAGCACAGTTGTGATTAGCTAATTTACTCAGCCTCTGGGTTCATGTCTACCCTGAATTACAAATGCATAGACATTCAGCACTTGTGTGATGTCCGTATTTGATACATGAAACTTTGAATGCAAAACATCAGAATTCTTTATCTGTCTTAATAATAATAATAATAATAATAATAATAATAATAATAATAATAATAATAATAATAATATATACATAATACATCTTCTGCTTTATTATATACATAATACATCTTTGCTTCTACTAAAAACATCTTTTGCTTCTAAATGCCACAATGACAAAAATGAAAGACACAAAACGTGTAGTTCACGTTTTTAAAATAAGTCTACAGCAGTTATGGACTATAGCTCTATAGCTAGAATTTGGATATCAACACAGACAGTTTTAATGTTTTGTTTAATGTTTGGATGTTACAACTAGTTCTAAACATGAAAAAGCAAGATTACAGGATTTTAAGCATACAGCAATGTTTTGTTTTGACTAATTACTACTCATCTGACTTGATATCCTGATTTAAATAGGTAGTAACTTGAATAATTTCACCCCTCTAAGAAAGAAAGGATTACCAGGCTTTGCAGCAACAAAGCAAAAATATTGATTAAGAAGTAGATTTGGTAACTACGCATTATTATTTTATTTTTTTTCATACTCAAAAATATTCCAGACACCTGTCCATCTCTCCATCTCTGGAACTTGCAACAAAGATGAAAGCATACATTTGTATAAATGTACATGCTACTGTTGTACTTTATGAACTAAGGAGACCAAATGTTTTAGCATGAGAATTTTTCTATGCACAAAGCAGGATTCAGGCAGACATGGTTTGTAAAGGTTGATTTGTAAGAGCTCTGATCTTATTGCCAAAGAACCTTTGGGATGCATTGGATGACCTACAGTACCGCAACAATGCTGTAGTAAAGGTACAGACAGAAAGTCCTACAGCTACACTCCAAAAGCTAGCTGAATGCCACCCCCAAAAAGTAAAAGCTGTTTTAAGGTGGACCAAGTTCATATTAATATCTATGTTTTTTGAATGGAATGTGCATGTGTCCCGCTGTTGTGCATACAGTGTAGTAATATTATTGTGTTGTATATTTCAACTTTATCGAAGTAGAGGAACTCCAGGAACTCATAAGTGCTATATGTATCTTTATTGCAAAAATAAACAATAGCAACAAAAAGTAACTGGCTATCACTTTTGTGGAATGATGGGCGAGGCTTAGGTGCAAAGGTTAAGGTGTTTTAATAAAAATAAACATAAACAAACTAAACCTGAACAAAAAAAAGAGCACAAAGGTAGAGCAAAAGAGCATGGAAAAACCAAGAACAAACCAACAACACAGCAGAGACAGTTAGCAACACAGATGCAAGAAAAGAGATGCAAGTCAGGGACCAAAACCAAAATGTAGTCTCTGAGCGCAGGGCGCCCTCTAGGGGTAATTGCTGTAAGCATATTTTAAGAAAGTATAAATAAAATGACCTGTATTCAAGATATTTTCACTAAGATATAACTTTTTTGCAAGGTGGAAACCCTTTAATCCTAGATTGCAGTGGGAGAAGAGATTATGCTCCTCTATCTTCTGTGGATGAGCTGCATGAAATACTTCTATATGTCTGTTTGTTTGGATGCAGTTATCTTGCTGCAGAATGAATTTTCCGCCAATCAGATACCTGCCAAGTGGTATTGCATGATGGATATTCATCTGCATGTATTTCTCAGTATTGTCCAGATTTCTTAACATATCTAACTCCATTTGCGGTATTGCAGCCCATATTTGCAGGCTGCAAGCACCATGCTTCACTATTGCCTTCATACACTGATTATTGTACTGCTATCCAGGCAATCGGCAAACAATCTGCCTCTTGTTTAAAATTTTGACTCATCAGCCCCGGGGCACCTACTACCATGTTTTTTTTTTGCACCCCAGTATGTTTTCGTGCACATGAGTCACTTAGCCTTGTTTCTTCATTGGAGGTATCGATTTTGGGTCACAATCCTTTTATGAAGACCACTTCTGGTCAGACTTCTCCGCACAGTAGATGGGTGTACCTGGGCAAGTGTAAAGATTGATCCTATTTTGACGCCAAATTGTAGACACACCCAATATAAATTTTTATTCTGTTCACTCACTTTGCATTTCATAAAATGATAAAAAATATAACAATTAAAATTATAAATAATGATTAAAATATATATACAGCACAGACCAAAAGTTTGGACACACCTTCTCATTCAAAGAGTTTTCTTTATTGTGTTCTTTCTTGTGTTCTTTCTTGTGTTCTTTATTGTGTTCTTTAGCCCAAACGCTAAAGTCTCTTCTGCTTGTTGTCTGTCCTTAGCAGTGGTTTCCTAGCAGATATTCTAGCATGAAGGCCTGATTCACACAGTCTCCTCTTAACAGTTGTTCTAGAGATGTGTCTGCTGCTAGAACTCTGTGTGGCATTGACCTGCTCTCTGATCTGAGCTGCTGTTAACCGCCGATTTCTGAGGCTGGTGACTCGGATGAACTTCTCCTCCGCAGCAGAGGTGACTCTTGCTCTTCCTTTCCTGGGGCGGTCCGCATGTGAGCATTTTTTGTAGCGCTTGATGGTTTTTGTGACTGCACTTGGGGACACTTTCAAAGTTTTCCCAATTTTTTTCGGACTGATTGACCTTCATTTCTTAAAGTAATGATGGCCGCTCGTTTTTCTTTACTTAGCTGCTTTCTTCTTGCCATAATACAAATTCAAACTCTTTGAATGAGAAGGTGTGTCCAAACTTTTGGTCTGCACTGTATGTTTGAACAAATTCTTAATTTATAGCATTTCTTCACACCTGCCTAAAACTGTTGTGAAGTACTATATATCCACCATATATATCCCAGTATGTACCTCCATACTCTGTTGAAAATAATCATAGGCCAACCTTGTTAACTATGATACCTACAGTATGACCGGGTACTTCCGTTTTCTCCCACATTACAAAGACATGCAGTATGAATGAGCTTGTGAGAGTGTGTATGTGTGTGTGCCCCGCGATGGATTGGCACGCTGTTCAGGGTGTACCCAGCCTCATGCCTTAAGTCTCCCTGGATAGGCTTCAGGGCCCCTGTGACACTGTATACAGGATAAAGCTGTATAGACGATGAGTGAGTGAGTGAGTGACTGAGTGAGCGACCCTTAGCCTAATCACTTTAATAATATTTAATTTTTTACAATATAGACCTAGGTCACTCATAGCAATGGGGACTTAGCCAGTGCAATGCTGATGAAAAAAAAAAACATTAGATAGCTACTAATGTTAAAAGAATCAGAAAAGTTGTAATTGAAGCAGAGAACTATGCTAGTTGTCTCAATGGCACAATCATGGCCCCATTTCATGTTAGCATTATGATAATATTATCATAGATTTAATAAATTACAACCATCGTAGTCAATGCATGCCAAAAACACTACCCAACTCCTTTCTTAATCTACCTTAAGCCTAACGCTTTAACTACACTCTCTTCCTGTGTGTGCTCATGCTTTTCAAGCTGTAACGTCTCACCAGGCAAATGTACTGTAGGCCACATTACCAGGTCACAACTGGCTTGAACCAATCTGACATCTCTTATGAACAAGGTGTTTCCCTCTGTCATGCACTTGATTTTTTTTTTCTTCTGATGTTCGATGAGAGTCTTAATTAACTCTAGATTTGGAAATGTATAGTAATATGAAATTTTTTTTTCTTTTGTAATGTGCTGCTGCCACATGACTGATTGATTAGAAAATTGCAAGAATATGCACGTGTACCGGTGTTCCTAATAAAGTGGGTGGTGAGTGGTTATAACATTAGCAGTATGCCCTGTGATTGGGTTCTTGCTTGAACTGTCTTTCTTGCTGCGTGGCACATTTTGGAAAGACCTTTCTAAGTTGCATGCTGCTCTCCTTTCTTCCACGAGTGTTTTGCATGGTTCAAGACCACAGTTTGGCGTCAAGTGCTTCCGGTATGGAATGTTGTCACTGAGCTCTAAGACGGTGTCTGGTCAGTGCACACACACACAGAGCCCTGTCACCCACAAGCTTTGCCTATTAGTTGTTTTGCATACCTGCATGTGTGGCTTTGCTATTGTCAACATGTGTTATCTATTTGCAGGTTATATTCTACTTGCTGTTTTCAATGTTATCATTTAATTGTCAGCTAATATTTCTGGCTACTTTTTATTATTTAGCTGTGCCACTTTTATTCATATTTGGGAGCGCAATTGATACATTCAGGTAGAATAACTGCTTTATTGCTTATCTGTAAATTTGTTGGTTTTCATTTAGCCACAGGTGAGTGGAGGGCAGCTTTGTTTGAATATAACTGTTTTTTCCCTTATACCATCTTTAACAGTGTGTGCAACCCACAGGCTGGTTATCACTCCTCTAACACACCTTCTTGCACCTCAACTGTAGTGGTAAATTATTGCAGTGTATGATTTACAGTTTTTATCGATATTTACACATTTTCTTTTACAAGTATTTAAAATGATTAATTTCCCTTTTTCAAAACTGTTCACACAGTTAGAACAACAGCAATCCAGGTGGATTAAACTGAATATTTTGAGAACATTTTGAATTGTTTTGACACAAGACACATTAAGTTCTTTTCTTATTCACACACAACCAGCACTAAAACCTTATGTATATACAGTATAAAAAAATGTAATACATAGAAAAAAGTATTTGAATGTCTTATCCATTCCTGGCAATCTTTAAAAGATATTTCCTGTAGCATTTATTACATCTAGGAGAGATACCTGATCATGTGGATACCTTCCAGATACCTCCCACCTCCATGAGGAAAAGACATCCTGTATGGGGTTGTGCCATAGTGAGCAAGATGGAAGGAAATGCAATACTGTCTGATACAATTACAAATGTTGGCACACATAAGAAGATCTGTGAGCATTGCTCAATTACAGTACAATTATAAAATGCAATTCAGTCATATGCCCTTACAGAATGCCAAATCTTTGCTATTGGTTTGCTGAAATATTCAATCAACAGTTGCCAGTATCTCATGGAGAGATCATGATTCATAACACGATCAATTAGAGTAACCCTAACCATGTGAGAGATGACTGATTTTGTCTCTGAAGTATGCTCTAGTGCAAAAAAGCTGCAGTTTTGCTGTCATTGTGTGTGAGTAAGAAAATAATAAATACATTTTCAAAGATATTGTTATTGAATACATCTTGTGTCAAAGCAATTATAAATGGTCCACAGTTTAGTCCACATACAGTAGAATGTTGTGCTAACTTAGGGGAAAATTAAATTGAGAATTGAAAAATGCTTATAAAAATTGTAAAAGGTAAGTACACTAGTTTCATTATTAGTGGGCATAATTGTAGTACATACATCAATAGATTAACAGACAATCAATAGATAGATCTTTCTTTAATATAATGTAACCCACTCCTGAGTAAGTACACCTCTTATGTAGGTGAATGCAAGTTTAATAGTTTTCTATGTGATGAACCAAGGTGCAATTATATTTACACTTACACACACACACACATAATATATATACTGAAATATATATATATATATATATATATATATATATATATATAAAGAAAAATTCTATGAAGTTGAGTTGAATTTTTTTCACTTCACTTCTCAGTTCATAATGTTAAATGTGAAGTCAAGTTAGTTAAATCAGGTGTATGTCAAAGAGTTATAGTCGGTGCCAGGCAGGTTTCGACAGCTTTAATCCCCTTAATAAATTAAATAATAATTTAAAAACTGAATTTGTATTTACACTGGTTTTCCTTGTGTAAAATTACAATTTGTTTGATGATCTGAATCATTTAAGTGTGACAAATATGCCCCCCCCCAAAAAAAGCCTAAATTCTGCTCACCTTACTTGCTATTTTGAATTAATTTGAATTAATATTTGGAATTAGATTGCATAATTTGAATTAGCTTGCATAACTTTACTCATTTAAGGCAAAAAAAGCATAACAGGCTTTGTAGCAGCAAAATAATTTATTGATCATATAGTACATTGAGTGAATATTGCTTCCTACTCAATATTGATAAAAATATACTAGACACCTGGCCACCACACCAATATGTGGGCTTTCAATATATTTTGCCACAAAGTTGTAAGTATACAATTGTCAAGAATGTGTTTTTACGCTATAGCATTAAAGAGAACAACACATATCTTTATTTTGTGGTGAATTTGAAAGTCAAACGATAGCTCTTTTTGCTCAACATTTTGCCTTCAGCTCATGTAGATGAAAGGTCAAAATGCCATACAGCCACGCTCCAGAATCTAGTAGAAAGCTTTACTAGAACAGTGGAGGCTCTTACAACAAAGGGGAACCGACTACACACTAATACCTATGATTGGGACATTCATCAAGTGTCGTTTAATTAGTAGAGTTTAGGTTCTCTGATCAGTAGTGGTCTGGCTTGTGTCTCGCCTGTGACAGACGAATTGCTTCACCCGGGCCATGTAGAATAAGGGCCCAATGCAGACTCCAAAATTGGGGAGAACACTGAACATCGTCAGACAAGTACATAGAAGGAAATTCGTGCCGTTTTCAGTAAGAATGTTGATCATGAGAATAAACGGGGCCAGAGCCAGCATTGGCAAATAGATTATAGTTGAGGGCACCAGTAGTGCTACAACATACTTCAGAGCTCGCTTCTTTACAACTGAATTATTTTGGTCCCCTTCACCTGGGCCCTTTTTACGCAACACACACACAATTCCTAATAGACAGCCCACCATAATTAAAAACAGCAGATTAATAATGATGGATAACTGAATAACCATTTTAGAGAGGGTGTAGACAAAGATGACTCCTGACATGATACATGTGAGACACCAGATGATGGCAGAACATGCAGCACGATACTCCCACTTCCCCAGCTTTATGAAGAGCACAGGGTGTGCCACAGCCACATAACGTTCCAAGCACATACTGGTCAGCAGGAGTGGGCAGCCAAAGTAACTGAGAATAGCAAAGGCATTTGAAAAATTCAAGGGAAGTCCTGTGCGGGCACTGATAGATGTAATAACAATATCCAGTGGCAGACTGAGGCCAAACAGCACACCGAGTAGGGCAAAGTTGAGACCTAAAACCTCAGACGGTGACAGGGTCTTTCTGTTCTTTACCAACAGCCAGAGCAGTAATGCATTTGCTGGGAGAGCAAGTATAAGGACAACTAACTGTATGGGGAAACGCAGAGGGGATGGTCCAGTTTTGACACAATCAGCTAGAATCGCAGCCAGAGTTGTCAAATTCCTCAAGGTCAACTGACTACTGTTGTGTAAGGAATATTGGGAAGGAGATATGGTTGTTGCATTGCTTCCATTTGCTGTGGTGTATGCCATGACAAGTGGTCTGGATGGTAAGAACAGATTTTAGTTACTATGTAACAATGCTGAGCATCTTCATTAGTATTAACAGCTGTTGTGTTTTCTTTTTCCTATTGACACATTTAAGATGAAATAATAATTAGTTATAAAAGTATTCAGGACTGACCTTTTGTTGTAGTGTAAAAATGCATCTGTTATGATCCCCTTGTGTCTCCTTTTGTTTTTATGTTAAATAATGAGCTCAATACGTAATTCTCTCAGTCATATAGTCTCTCTTAAAGGTATTTAAATATTGGCATAGGATGACTGAAAAAATTTACCTATCAAATGCCATGCAGAAATACTATGTACATTGCTAGACACCACCCATTTTAAATACAGATGATCTCTGGATCTTCTCATGGTTAATATAATTTGTTAGTTTTTTCTTTTAAAGAAAGGCATGAAAAAATAAATATTTGCATAACTTATGAGCAACAAAAAGCACCAATAAACAAAACAGACAAAAAACTTTTGTGATGATTCAAATCAGGTTAGAAACTTCACTGGGTAATTATAGGAATTAGATTGTTAGGTAAAACTTGGGGGATTTACCTGTTAAAGGAGGAATAGATGTTCCACCAAAAATATGCTAATATTTTTTTTTTCGCCACTTAGAACTCAGTGTATAACATGACATGATAGCAAGCTCCAGTATCTTGAATTTATACTTCAAATTAATATTATATTACAGCACTAAGCACAATTAATTATCAGGTATTTGTTTTTTATAGCTGATTTCATAAACAAAAATATTTTGCTTTTGTCTGTTCCTGAAATCTATCTGTGTATGATTTCTGTGCGTGATGTTCTGTCTAGGCTTTTTGAGCAGACAAGCCTTCTTGAAGTTTTCTGCTAATACCTCTAGGGGTTATCCCTGACAGGTTATTCTTTAAATTTAAGACAAATGTGCCGAAGATTGTACATGTGTGCTCCTCCATCACTACGTATAAGATTATTGGGTACTGCTTGGATCGTTTGACCAGCTATGCATATTCGTTTTAAATATGTTCACCCTAGTGAGTTCCATAGTTACCACCATGCTGTGTTAATAAATAAACACAGGGCACCCTGCCCTGCCTGTTATTGGACATGGAAGACAGCGTTTACCTGTATGCTAACAAACAAAAAGCACACATTTTACTAGAGACGGGACTAGAGACGGGACTAAAGACTGAACGGGTTAGTGGTTAGTTGGGTTAGTAGCTAAACTGTTTATTGTTACATTGGTTAGTGGCTAACTGGGTTAGTTACTGACCTACCAGGGGAAGCAAGACAAAAAAGGAATGCCGACTTGACAGTAATATTTAATGCTCAACCCAGTTTCCCAGAACAAACAGCTATTTATAGGATGTCTGAGCTACCTCGGTTCAGGTGAGCACTCTCACCACCTGACCGAGGTGCCTTCTGGGAAACTGAGTCTACAAACAAAAACTACAGAACTAAATCATAGGGCACACCGTGCCCTCTGGTGGCGAACACTCACAGTTTACATAAATCACGTGGGCGCGCACCTGATCCGAGTTGATAATTAGTTTCATTATAAAAGGTGTGTTTGAGTTCTCGTTTTTGTCTTGCATTTGTTACATTAAGTGGAAAGTAAATGTCTCGTGTCTTTATTCGTGTTTTGGTTTCGTTTTACGTATAAAGTATATTTGTTTATTTAATTCCCCTGTTTTGTGTTTTATGTTTATAATAAAATAAATCGTTTCCCTGAACCATCTGGGTCCTCTGCGTTTATGCCTCGCACAACCCCGCAGCGTGACAAACAAAGACAAAGAAAATTTAACATCATCTAGAGGAAATGTAATGAAAAAATCTAACATGTGGTAAAAATCCTAACATTAATATATCTGTAATGTATAATATATATAAATTTTTGCACATTTATCTAGAGCACTCTTAGCCTAATCATTTTAATAATATTATAAGACTGAAATATATACCTACTGTAAGTCAGCTACACCAATAAAGGCTTAGCAACCAATCGGAAGATCTAAGATCAACAAGAAAGTGCATGAATGATTCAAGACACTGTTGAAGCACTCAAAGCTAGTGGTGAAGTCCTACTACACTGGCTTAAGAGTTTATTCCTCCTTGATAGACCATCCAGCCATCTCGAAAGGTGTCATCGTCATGACGATTAGTCAAGAGAATGTCTCTCTGTCAAAAGAATATCTCCCCACTGCATGGATATCTTTGAAAATACTGCATGAAATCCTCATTATATGTGCAAGTAAATGTGGATAAGACTAAAAACATGACAATGGAGAGGTCTTGAGGTAATTTTCACCTTGCCTCCATCTTTTGTGTGACCTTGCTTCCATCTTTTGTGTGAAAAAGTGACCTGTTCAGTGGGAAATCCAGTGAGTAGCACCAAAGAAAACGTGGCTAAAGCAAGTCTTACACTAAAAACCAATGGCGCACTACTGAAGCATAGAATATTGCCACAGACTGTAAAGAGTGGAAGCGTTTTGTGAATGTACACAAGCTCCAGTAGCACACACAGCACCATACTGCTTGAGTAGCTGGTCCAATCCTCCACGTGTCAGCTAGGGAAACTAGATAGAGATACAGACGTAGAAGTTGTGACTGCAGTGGGGAATTATGCTAGCACCAAAACCAATGGCTTATGCTGTCACGCTGTCAAGTGACTACTAGTAGTTGATGGTCTCACTTTAACTTAGCATTATCACGTTATTTTTTTTTACCATTAATATGAATTGAATAAATCATAATAATCATCATGGCATGCCATAAGCCCCTGCTCCCTAACGGCGGACATTTTGTGAAAAGTAAGTGGAATGCTGATGTGCCTTCTGACATGAATGTTTTGCATGGTGCACCACAGTTTGTCATCATGCTATTTTGCAAATAGCTTATTTTATAGTAACAAAATTAAGTTGATATATTGAGGTACAGGTGATATATTTAGGTACACTGTCTGTTTCATTATTTGCTTGTAATTTTTTGAATTTTTTTAGCTGCAGTGGAATGAAAGATGGCTTTATTTGATTATAACTGTGTCCTCATAGGGTCTGTCAATGTGAGTCTGATTATCACTGAATTAGTGGTAAATTTGCCTATGCAAATATGTTAACTTGAAAAAAGTGATGTAGTTTTACTACATAGTTTGTGAATGTATTTTGAAAGATACTGCCATTGCACAATGCATTTTATTAGTAAAGTAATAATAAATTGCTTTGATAATTTAAAAAAATGGCCCACAGTTTTAGTCCACATAAAATGCTGTATTACTAACTCAGTGAAAATTAAACTCATATACAGGGTGGGCCATTTATATGGATACACCTTAATAAAATGGGAATGGTTGGTGATATTAACGTCCTGTTTGTGACACTTTAGTATATGTGAGGGGGCAAACTTTTCAAAATGGGTGGTGACCATGGTGGCCAATTGGAAGTCGGCCATCTTGGATCCAACTTTTGTTTTTTCAATAGGAAAAAACTTATTGGGAATTTCACAAGAAAAACAATGGTGTGCTTGTTTTTGATGTAACTTTATTCTTTCATGAGTTATTTACAAGTTTCTGACCACTTATAAAATGTGTTCAAACAGGACGTTAATATCACCAACCATTCCCATTTTATTAAGGTGTATCCATATAAATGGCCCACCCTGTATATAAACAACTGTAAGAATTACTACAGTAGTGTTCAAAATGTCATTGGTGGACATATCAGTAGATAGTACATTTTTCATTAATATAACCTTTTGTCTTAAATATGAACAGCGTCTACACACGGTTCGACATGCAGGACGACGTGACGGCGAGGAAGACCACCTCTCCTCTGAATGACCAGGTGCTGTGTCTAACCACGGCTGATGTGAGGAAAACTCTACGCAGAGTCAACCCACGTAAAGCTGCTGGACCAGACAACATCAAAGGCAGAGTGCTCAGAGAATGTGCATAACAGCTGGCAGATGTTCTCACCTACATCTTCAACATCTCTCTGAGCAGCGCCGTCGTTCCCACATGCTTTAAGTCTACCCCCATCGTTCCCGTGCTGAAGAAGTCTTCTGTGTCCTGTCTCAATGACTGCCGCCCTGTTGCACTCACACCCATCATCATGAAGTGCTTCGAGCGGCTCGTCATGAGACACATCAAGACCCACTCACTAGACCCCCTGCAGTTCGCATATCGTCCAAACCGTTCAACGGACGACGCCATCTCCACCACACTCCACCTGGGACTGTCACATCTTGACAAGAAAGACACTTACGTCAGAATGCTGTACATAGACTTCAGTTCAGCATTCAATATAATCATCCCCCAACACCTGATCGGGAAGCTGAGCAGTGGAGTCATTCCGGTTTCTGGGCACGACCATCTCTCAGGACCTGAAGTGGGACATTCACATTGACGCCACTGTTAAAAAGGCCCATCAGAGGTTGCATTTCCTTCGCCAGCTGAAGAAGTTCAACCTCCCACAGGAGCTGCTCACACAGTTCTACCCAGCCGTCATTGAATCCGTCCTGTGCACTTCAATAACTGTCTGGTTTGGCTCAGCTATAAAAGCAGACATCAGAAGGACGGTTCGGACTGCTGAAAGGATTATCGGCACTCCCCTACCCACACTACAAGAACTGTATATATCCAGAGTGAAGAAAAGGAATCGGAATATCACTCTGGACCCCTCACACCCAAGCCACCTTCTCTTTGAACTTTTGCCGTCTGGCCAACGATACAGAGCATCGAACACCAGAACAGTCAGGCACAAGAACAGTTTTTTCCCCCAGGCAATTCACCTCATGAACAGCTAAAACATTCTTCTCACTGTGCATTAAATATATGAGCAATATTATGTGCAACACCACTGTGCAATATACTGTGCAATACCACAGATATTTATTTAACGTATTTGTAAGTATCTCACACCCTACTCCATTTGATGTTAACCCAAAAAAATCCATCCTACTCAATTTGTTGTTATTTTCTATTTTATTTATTTATTTATTTATTTATTTATTTATTTATTTATTT
>QMIH01000074.1:170072-235231 GCA_003987875.1 Clarias batrachus
ACACACACACACACACACACAAATCACTCAGATGAACTAAATAACATCTAGACTGAACTGATAAACACACATGTACAATCACACTGATATACATCCATCTCAATCTGCTCATACCTACCTACCTGTGCTGCTCTTCGCAATTTTGCACAATGTTTATTTCACTGCTATTTGCACACGATACTCTTATCAAAATGTAAACTGTTTACTGCTGCTCTTCCCACTACCTCTACCCATACTTCATCAAAAAAAAAACAAAAGGACTGTTATGTGTTACATTGTTGTGTCTGTCATGTACCTCTTTGTTTGCACATTTGCACGTGCACTTTGTCTATTGTGTATTTTTGTATAGAAATTTGATAGTTCTTTTAGGTTAACTTAAAAATGTAAAAATTTGTGTTGTAAATTTATGTTGTTGCATGTATGTAGCACCCTGGTCCTGGAGGAACGTTGTTTCGTTTCACTGTGTACTAACTGTATATGGTTGCAATGAGAATAAAAGCCTACTTGACTTGACTTGAAAGAAGATTAAAAGGAAGAAGAGAAACCAATTTCACCAGAAGCGACTTTAATGTTTTCATTACTATAATTCTGTTACTGAATTCTGTTGTAAAGTTATAAAGGTTTTGTTTACAATAAAATTTGTTAAAACAATAAAAAACAATGATTATAGATATATTTTTTTTAAGCATACAGATGGATTTTATATAATATACACCCAGCAATGTTTTGCTTTACCTAATTACTGTTGAGGGTGAAACAGCTGCCATATATTACCTTTGATTTTGGAATGGGACATAAATTAAATGGATAAATAGGGGATGGTCAATTGGCTACATAGTTTTGGCCATATAATGTTTATTAACACATGGGCAAAACTATGTGGTGGATATATAGTAGTATGATTGTATCTTATATTTTGCCTTTATTGAAGTACAGGAGTTATATATGTATTCCTTTCATTACTATTACAAGAACAACAATAGATAACATACTTGGCTGCATTAAGTGAAGTTTAGGTCCTCTGGTCCGCTGTTTTTCTTGTGTCTCCTGAATTATTATTTCTGTGACAGAACACTTGCTTTACCCGGGCCATGTAGAATAAGGGCCCAATGCAGACACCAAAATTGGGGAGAACAGTGAACATCAGCAGAAAATAACATAAAAAGCCATTTGTGTCTTTTCCACCAAGCATTTTGAGTATGAAAATAAATGGAGCCAGAGCCAGCATTGGCAAATAGATTATAGTTGAAGGCACCAATATTGCTATAATATACTTCAGAGCTCGTTTCTTTACAACTGAATTATTTTGGTCCCCTTCACCTGGTCCTTTTTCACACAACACACACACAATTGCGAACAGGCAGATCACCATTATAAAAAATAACAGATTAAGAATGATCGATATAACTAGAGCCATGTTAGTGAGGGTGTAGACAAAGATGAATCCTGACATGATACATGTAAGAAACCATATGATGGCAGAACATGCAGCACGATACTCCCACTTCCCCAGCTTTATGAAGAGCACAGGGTGTGCCACAGCCACATAACGTTCCAAGCACATACTGGTCAGCAGGAGTGGGCAGCCGATATAACTGAGGTTTGCAAAGGCATTTGAAATGTTTAGGAGAAGTCCTGAGCGGGCATTAGCAACCGTAATACCGATCCCCAGTGGCAGACTGAGGCAATATAGCACACCGAGAAGGGCAAAGTTGAGACCTAAAACCTCAGATGGTGACAGAGTCTTTCTGTTCTTTACCAACAGCCAGAGCAGTAATGTGTTTGCTGGAAGGGCAAGTATAAGGACAACTATCTGGATAGGTGCCAGCAAAATGGTCAGTCCAATTTCACCACAGTTAGCTGCAAGATCAGCCAGAGTGGTCAGATTTCTCAAGTTCAACTGAATATTGTTTTGCAAAAAATATTGTGAAGGCAATATGTTTGTTGCATTGCTTCCATTTGCTGTGGTGTATGCCATGATGAGCGTTCTGGATGGAGAGAGTAGATTTGAGTTATTATATATCAATGCAGATCCTTTTCATTAGTATTGACAGCTGTTGTCTTGTAATAAAAAAAATCTTATATTATTCTTATATTATTTACACATGCAAAATGGAAAAATTTTTTTGTAGAAAAACAAACCGCCCTGCGATGGATGGATGTCAGTGTGTACCCTGCCATGTGCCCTAAGTCTCCTGGGATAGGCTCCAGGCCCCCATGACCCTGAATACAGGATTAAGCGGTATAGATGATGAGTGAGTGAGTGAGAAAAACAAACAAACTGAACAGTACTTATAGAAGTATCTACAGTATACTGACCTCTTGTTGCAGTGTAAAAACGTTCTGTTCTGCACATCTTATGTCCCCTTCTGTTTTTGTTTCATGTATATAGGTCAGCTTCCCTGCGTCATATAGTCTCTCTGCAAGGCATTTTGAATATTGGCAATGGTTGACTGAACAAACTTACCTAGCAAATACCATTCATAGATTCTACATACATTAAAATGCACCTTCCATTTTAAATATAAGTTGAATCTAAAGACCTACAGGATAGGTATTCATTACTTCTTATTTTACGTTTGTAACTGTGATAAAATGTGAGGGTTGCATTAGGAAGGGCGGCTAGCCTAAAATCTCTGCTAAGGTGTGTGCAGATTGGTTGGTTCATTGTGGCAAACCACTGATGGGAACAGGTTATCGACATAGCCATGATACCTTACCGGTGCTACCTAAATGATCGCACGAAGGGCTGAGGTATTAGGACCCTTAAATAAGCACGCCATTCAGGCTAATTGCGGCATTGCCTGGCAGCCACGAGTCTATAAATGGTTCTACCCCTCGTGAGACCTGCATCATTACACTACTCAGATGCTTTTCCACTCAACAAAATTCTAAAATGTGGTTATTTGAGTTACTGTCAGAGTTTCCTATCACAGTAAAATCTCCAGTGTTGAATGAACACTTTCAGAGTTTATTCAAATCTAACTGAAATAAACACCATTTATATAATAAATTAACAATGGAGAATTTGCCCAGTTTAATGTCCATTAAGAAGCAATGGGAGAAGCAAGAAGCAATGGGAGAAGTAGAAAAAAGACATTGACTGAATAATAGGACTGCTACTGTAGAGATAATGTATATGAGTGAAAGCATATCTATTTGAATTTTAAAAGTAATGGCGTGTCCCTCCACGCACAGCCTCCATGTAATTTAACAGCTTTTTAAGCTTCCATAATGTCCCACACCAGAGACATGTCAAGAGATAGGTGCATACATATTGGTACTTTTATATGTTATAAAAGTAAATATTTCTACAATTAATTAGCAATATGTAATTTTAGAATACATTATTATGGAAAAAGAAAGAAAAAGGACATACCTGCCTGTTAAATTATCAAAAAGAAAAAATATAATTTAATGTAGTACATCAGTAACATTAGTGGTATTCGAGATTCCCTGAAAGCACCCTGGTGGCTACAGCTTAAGTTACTATGCAGTTTGTCTTAACATTAGACGCAATATTTGCTTGATTATTAACTCATGTCAATAGCTAGGCAAGACACATACCAACAATAACTTGCACTAGATCCTATGAGGCGCCGTATAGGGTTTAAATCAAACTTCACTCATGCACACACATATGAAACACTTGCATACACATATCTGAAACAGTCACACATCAATATATACTACTAACTGCTCACACAACTACATATGAAATGCGCGCACACACACCTATGAGACGCACGCACATATATGCAAACTCTCCGCGCAAATACACACCCAAACTCTCCGTGCACACACACATATGAAATGCATGCACATACACAAAATCTCTGTGCGCACACACACACACACACACACACACACACACACACACACACACGCACACACGCACACACACACACACACACTCAGACCTATGAGACACGCACAAACAAGGGAATTCCTCAGTCATTACAATATTTATTATAATTATTTCGAGGACAACACCACATAAACAGGACACAATAATTTAATTTTCATTTAATTAAGAAATATTTTGTATTACATAGACTAGCAATCTGTATAAATAAATAAATAAATACATCTCCTAACATCTTGTAAATTAATCTAATAATTTATTCATAAATTATAAACGTTTCAAAACGTTGTATAGTTTATAACAGTGTCCGTTTTTTTTTCAATAAATATTCTATATTTACTGTCCGTGAAATTTCCACAGCAGCAGGGACAGGTATTAAAGGTGCTTATGTTACTATGGTAAAGTATGTAGGAAGTGTCGTTGCAGGGTGCTCAGAATGTTAAGTTCCCTTAACAGACATTCTCCAATATGGAGCAGGGTGTAGGGTGTAGGGAGTAGGGTGTGGTAATTTTAATGTATATGGACTTGCCAATTCATTCTCTGATTAGTAGTAGCATTTTTAAATAGACCGTTATTGGACAGTATAGAAGACAGCGAGTGGTTTATTTATTATTTGTCCACCCGTCTCTTGAGGATTGACCACAAGTTCTCAATGGGATTAAGACCTGGGGAGTTTCCAGGTCATGGACCCAAAATTTCAATGTTTTCGTCCCTGTGCCACTTAGTGATCACTTTTGCCTTATGGCACGGTGCTCCATCGCGCTGGAAAATGCATTGTTCTTCACCAAACTGTTTTTGGATTGTTGGAAGAAGTGGCTGTTGGAGGGTGTTTTGGTACCATTCTTTATTCATGGCTGTGTTTTTGGGCAAAATTGTGAGTGAACCCACTCCCTTGGATGAGAAGCAACTCCACACATGAATGGTCTCATAATGCTTTACTGTTGGCATCACACAGGACTAATGGTAGCGCTCACCTTTTCTTATCAAGCCTTTTTCCAGATGCCACAAACAATCGGAAAGAGGCCTCATCCGAGAATATGACTTTGCAGTGAAAATTTTTTTCGGGATTAAGTTAATTTTCATGGCAAAGAAGGACTATGCAATTCATCTGATCACTCTTCATAACATTCTGGAGTATATGCAAATTGCTATTATAAAAACTTAAGCAGCAACTTTTCCAATCTCCAATATTTATGTAATTCTCAAAACTTTTGGCCACGACTGTAGGATCCGACATATTAGCCACAGATTCCGTGCTTCAATTTTCTTTTTGCTAAACATCAACTGCGTTTTGTGCCGCTGCAATATTCAGACATTATGTGGACAGTTCTGAATATGCTTTGTGATTTGAGCAGTGATGATCATTATACTGTCCTACTCCATCTTCTAAACCAGTGATTCTCAAACTGGGGGTTGCAACCCC
Organism: Clarias batrachus; assembly: GCA_003987875.1. NCBI lineage: Eukaryota > Metazoa > Chordata > Actinopteri > Siluriformes > Clariidae > Clarias > Clarias batrachus. The sequence continues at coordinate 175,361 of QMIH01000074.1, forward strand.
TTTGGGGGTCGTGGAATAATTTCAAGGGGTCGCGAGAGGGATTAAAAATTATGTCTTTTTTGTGATTATAATACACACTTTTCTGTATTACAAGTAAATGCTATAAATATATATTTTCTGATTTGTAAAGATATTACTGATTGAGTGTGAGTGTTAAAAGTGAGTGTTAAAAAAAAATTGCGACTCAAAGATATGACATCACTGTACAGCGACTGGATCGCTAGTTATTGCTACAGCCACAACTGCTCATGAAAACAGAGATGGATAAATTTGTTATTCGCAAATCTAAAAATGTTGAGGAAATTGTGGACAGTTTGCCTGATTCATCTGAACCATGTACATCGACCAAGCATATGAGCAAGAGCCCGTCAGACCAAAGGAGGAAATGTCGGAAATATAAGGAAGAGTTCATTAAGTACGGATTCACTTGCTCTACCGTTGACAACGTAGATTTCCCTCAATGCTCTAATGCTCTGGAGGCATCTTATGAGGTGGCATACTTGATTGTGCAGAACAAAAAACCACACACAATCGGGGAAACGTTGATAAAGCCCGCTGCTGTGGCTATGTGTCGGGCCATGCATGGTGAGAAAATAGCAAATGAACTTATTACTGTCCCGTTGTTGAACGACACAATCATGTACATGATATTGCAAATGACATTAAGAGTCAATTGATTGAGAGGATAAATGGAAAGAAATATGCACTGCAAGTTGACAAATTTACGGATGTGTCTAATACTGCTCAGTTGCTGCCGTTCTTCAAATACACATTTGACGGAAAACTGCATGAGGATATGCTCTTCTGCTCAGCACTCGAGGGGACTCGACACCAAAATAAAAGAGATGGGACTTTCATGGGATAATTGTGTTGGTGTATGTGCTGATGGTGCTGGTTCAATGGTCTGTAAAAACAAGGGTCTCAAGGCAAACGTGCTAGAAGTGGCTCCTCACGTGAAATTCACAAACTGCTTCATACACCGCGAGTCTCTTGCTAGAAAAGCACTCGATTCCGAACTTAACAGTGTTTTGAAATGTGCAATCAAAATCGTAAATCACATAAAATCTCGTCCAGTAAACAGCAGATTACTAGCCACACTTTGCAACGAGATGGGCTCACAGCACGAAGCATTGCTGTTTCACACCGAAGTTCGGTGGTTATCATAGGGGAAGGCACTCGGACATCTTTATGAACTGCAAGAAGAAGTGCACTCGTTCTTGAAAGACTCACAATTTGAATTCGCCACTTGCCTCATAAATCCAGCTTGGTGGTCAAAACTTGCTTATTTGGCATGTATATTCGAAAAGCTTAACATGCTGAATCTGTCATTACAAGGGCCAAACACAAACATTCTGACAATGAATGACAAAGTCAATGTTTTTATGAAAAAGCTGGAAAGATGGGCTGAGCGAATTAAACAAGGAAATGTGGAGATGTTTCCTGAACTTGAGGAGCACCTGGAGGAAAATGGACTGAGCCTCAGAAGCCTGAAAGAACTCATCACTGGTCATCTCTGCAGCCTTTTGGAACAATTCAAAAAGTATTTCCCAAAAGAGATGAAACCAGAACTATATGACTGTATGACTCTACAGCCATGGCTTAGTCCTGGTATCTCCTGAGTTCTTGGACAGTCCGCTCTGCCTGACCATTAGACTCGGGGTGGTAGCCCGACATGAGGCTAATACTGGTCCCCAATTTCTGTAAGAAAGCTTTCCAGACTTTGGCGATAAATTGGGGACCACAATCTGAAACAATATCCTCCGGGATGCCATAGCAACGAAACACTGTATCGAATAAGCTTTCTGCAACCTGGAAAGCTGACGGGAGAGAACTAAATGGTATGAATCGACATCCCTTCGAAAATCAGTCGACTACTACTAATATGACCGTGTACCCTTTTGACACCGGCAGATCTGTTACAAAATCCACAGCAATGTTTGACCACGGTCTGTTCGGTATTGGTAGAGGCATTAATTTACCAGTCGGTAAGCTACGAGGACTTTTAGTTGTCGCGCATACCGTACAAGACAAAACTACTGTTCTTATAGTCCCTCGCATCTTTGGCCACCAGAACCTTCGTTCTAATAGCTGGAAGGTGCGAGTTAGACTGGGATGACCAGCTGCCCTACTGCTGAGGGCTTCTATCACTAACCTGTCTCGTGTTTCAGGGACATCTCTAAGTCGATGTCCCAAATGACTGGAGCCACCAGAAGTAACTCGGGTAAAATGGGATCTGGATTTAAGGGTTGTGCCGAACAGCGCCCACCGGGCTTGACGAGAATTTCGTCTTTTTGCTTGCTGGATGTACTCTGAATTTCTGTGATCCGTGAGCACGGTGAATTGGTGTTTACCTCCCTCCAGCCAGTGCCGTCACTCCTCTAACGCCGCCTTTACTGCTAGCAGTTCGCGGTTATCTATTTCATAATTGCGTTCGGCAGGTGTTAATTTCCCTAAAAAAAAGCCAAGGGTGGAGTTTCCCTGGATCGCCTTGGCGTTGTGACAACACTGCTCCTATCCCTACCTCCAACGCATAAACCTCTTCTATAAAGGGCTTATCTGGGTCGGGTAGTTTTAATATAGGTGCGGTGGTGAAAGCTGTGCTTCTGGGGAAAACTCTTTTATGCGTTTCGGCTTACCCTTCAACAAAGATGTGAGTGGTGCTGCCACTTGACTAAAGCCCCAGATGAACCGCCGATAGAAATTGGCAAACCCAAGAAAACTTTGTAGCGCCTTTACTGACCTGGGTTCCGGCCATTGTTGCACCGCAGTGACCGTGGCTGCTTCCATCCCAACCCCCCCCTGTGGTCCTATGCGATAGTCGAGAAATGCAATCTCCTTTTTGTGGAAGTCGCATTTCTCCACCTTCACATAGAGCACCTTCACATGTTTGCGCAGGCGATGCAGAACGGCGGTTACATGACGGACATGTTCAGAATATGACCGCGAGTAAATCAGAATATCATCCAGATATACTATGACAAAACGGTTAAACATATCCCGAAACACGTCATTCATAAACCCCTGAAACACAGCAGGTGCGTTCACCAAGCCATAAGCCATTATGTTATACTGGTAATGACCTAATGTCGTGCTAAACGCAGTCTTCCACTCATCGCCTTTACGCACACGAACAAGGTTATATGCGCTGCGGAGGTTGAGTTTAGTAAAGATGGAAGCCCCACGGAACTGATCAATGGCCGCCGGAACCAGGGGCAGTGGGTGCTTATACTTTACTGTTATTGTATTGAGACCACGGTAATCAATACAAGGACGTAAAGCCCCGCCATTTTTTTCAATGAAAAAAAAACCTGCCGAAGCGGGAGACGTGGACCTGCTGATGAGCCCCTGCTGGAGAGCCTCGCTCACGTATTCCTCCATGGCCCGGGTCTCCTCCACGGACAAGGCATAAATACGCGAGCTAGGCGGTGTTTTCCGCAAAAGCTCTATCGCGCAGTCCCACGGACAGGAGGGGGGGGGGAGTCGTACAGCTGCCCTAACACTAAACACATCCTTAAATTGCACATACTCGGATGGTACAGTGACTATGACTTAAGCGCTTGGACTCTCAATGGTGGTAGTTTGGACCGTCAATGTCGATGATGTACATGATGTAGCGCATTTCGGGGACCAGGATACAATGCGTGATTTGGCCCAATCAAAATTGGGATTGTGAGAGCTGAGCCAGGGTAGACCCAGCAAGATGGACTGATCTAACCAAGGGAGTACGAAAAATTTTAGTTCCTCGGTATGACCGGGAAAAGTTAATTGTAGGGGCGCTGTCATTAATTTAATAGGCAACTGTGCTAATTTTCGACTATCCAGAGCTCTTACTGATATCGGATCTGGAAGCTTCGACACAGGAGCTTGCAGCGAGGACATTACAGAAAACGAGATGAAGTTACCAGCCGACCCGGAATCTACAAGGGGACAAACAGACAACGTGTGATTATTAAATGAAATTTGTGCTTTTAAACAAAAGGTGTGTGGGGTGGGACGTGGTGGGTTACATGTAACATCGGACAGGTGCTGACGTGGTGATTCTCCCCTCCACAGTACAAGCATAGGCCGGCCTTTAATCTTCTTAGTTTCTCTTGTTGCGATAGGTGGGACGCACTTATGCCCATCAGCCTTGGCGGAGACCCTTCGCGCTTTTCAAGTCGGGGTTTGGTGAAGCTGCCGGCACGAGCAGTTACTGCTCGTTTTCCTAATTGCCGTGACGCCACCTGTCGTTGCTGGCCACGAAGGTGTTGATCCAATTTGATAGCTAGATCTACCACTTCGTTTAGAGCTAAGCCGGTGTCTCGACAGGCAAGCTCAAGTTGCATTTCAGCGTGAAGTTTGTCGCGAAACTTGGCCAGCAGGCTTGCCTCGCACCATCCGCTCTCCGCGGCCAGGATCCGAAATTTAGCTGCATATTCCGCTACTGTGGCACTCCCTTGACACAACTTCAACAGCTGTTGTTCCCCTGACTTGCGTTGATCAGGGTGGTCGAAGACGGTGCGAAAGGCCTCAATGAACCTGCTGTAGCTGGTTGTAACAACCTCCCCCGGCGCTCCATACGGCAGTGGCCCAATCCATGGCCGAACCGGAGAGATGTTTTGTCACAAAACTTACTTTTTGGTTATCGGTCATGTCCGGATATTCCGCTAGGAACAACTCTCATGCAAGCAAAAAGCGATTGCACCCCTCCGGATTTCCGGCATACCTCTCCGGAGGAGCGGGGCGAGGTGGTGAAGATGCTGGGCACCGACGGGGAGGGGGAGATGGTGACCGGGCTGAATCAAGCTTACTAATGCTGAACGCGAGGTTGTTAACAGCCCGTCTATCTCGCGTTGTTGTCCCCGGAGGTAATCGCGCAGCGGCAGGTCATCGTCTGGGAGGGGAGTCCCTGCTGCGACCTGGAAGGTCTGTTCATCCGTCATGTTGGAAACAATTTGCGGACACAGATGCAGGGTTCAAGTCAGACACTTTATTTCTTGTTCATTACTTGTTTTGTTTTCTTGGCACTCTCAACAAAAACTGAAACAAACAACGAAACTAAAACTACAGTCCAAGGGGTCCGGGCTGGAGCTACAGGCGAGCGTGAAGAATATGCAAACGGCTTGTCGAGGATCAGCCACTCCGGCTGAAGAAGCCACGAAACTTAGAAAGCACGTGTACCTCCGACTTGAACTTGACCCTGAAAAACAAGAGCTCCACTGGAGAATTGCTCGCCCGACTCTACAGCCACGGCTTAGTCCTGAGAGAAGGAGAGAGACAACGAAATATCATGTCGTGCCGCACACACGAGAAGACACACAGCGAACAAACTGGTTTAAATAGAGAGACACATGAGGAAGTCACAGGTGAACTTTATTAGCTGCGGAAGTGAAACACATACACACGAAGACACACACAGCAGGGAGTCAGATCTTACCCCCCGGGACCGAGGTGGCACAGGTGTGACAAGCAGTTACTGAAGATGAATATGTTTTTTTTTTAACGATTTACAGAAATGCATAAAATAGTTAGTACAGGTAGTAACTTGTGTAATTTCACTAGTTGTAGAAAAGGAGCTCATAAAGGTGGTGGGTTTTCAGATAAAATCAAACTTAACTGTGCTCAACTGTACTCAAACTGTAAAGTTTAGTTTGGACTGTAGTGGTCACGCTTGTGTCTCTTGATCTGTTTATTCCTACCACAGTATTTATCTTAGCCTGGTGTAGCAGGATGGTGAGATGGAAAATCTCTCCCCAAAAGGTGGGAAAAAGCTACTGATATGTCCCTGCCACTCATGAATGAAATAATTTAATGAAAGTCTTATTTCCAGCTTTCATTGTTTGAAGTTTGCTGAACTATAAGATAGCTAGGCTAACAACTACTTGTGGACTTACTAGCCATTTTTACATTATCTTACTAAAATACTGGAACAAATTGATGCATTAAAAATGTGTTGTTTTCAAACAAAGTGAATGTTTTTATGCTATCCACTTGTTGGGATATGTAGAACGGCATGTAAAAGAAGGGCATTTGTGCCATAGATTGGGTTAACAAAAGGTTTTAAAAAAGGTTCCAGTTGTAGCAGTGGCAAATCGGTTATAGTTGAGGGCATGATCAGTGATTAAACATTTTTTCATTAGCTCAATTCTTTATAACTAATTTATTTTATAATGGTATATTTGGTCCACATTGCATGGGCCCTTTTTTTACACAGCGCACAAACAATACCTATTAGGCTACTACAAAAAAAAAACACACAAAAAAACATCATGGAAACATCATAGCAATGTCAGAGACATTAGAGACAATCCACAAAGGTGAGATAATTAATTAAATAATACAATTATATCAAATAAAGTCTTTATCTAAAATGCAGACCAAAATTTCTCATTCACTGCTGAAGTAGTTAAATATGCTTATACTGTAGATATGTAGGTTACATTTTAAAAGTACAATTGCAAGTAAATTACAAACTGCATATAATGTAAAATATGAATAAAACAGTATTAGACACAAATATATGATATGGTAGTATTGTTAGGAACCACCACTAGAGGGCACTGTTTGTTTTTGTATGTTTTGTAGTTTTTGTTGGTCGACTCAGTTTCCCAGAAGGCACCTCGGTCAGGTGATGAGAGGGCTCACCTGAACCGAGGTGGCTCATTAAACATCTTATAAATAGCAGTTTGTTCTGGGAAACTGGGTTGAGCATTATTGCAGTCAAGTGGGCACAACTTTTTGTTTAGTTTTGTTTCTTTGAGGTTCATATTTTAGTTATATGGTTTAACCTGTGTTTTTTAAGGGGGCTCTATTTTTGGTTTTCTTTATATTCTGTGTGTAGATGGATTCATGGAGCTGTTCTGTTTTGTGTTTAGTTAGGCAGTGTCTCCTCCTGTGTAAGTACTGTTCTGTGTGTCCCTAGTGTCGGTCTTCTTGTTTAATTCTTTGTGTGTAGCTTCCCTTGTTTGTTTAGATTTGTGTAGCCACATGAGAGCTGCTAGCAGGGTTAGCCGCTAGTAGGCATTGGCTGCTTGTAGGGTTAGCCCCTAGTAGGCTTAGCCTCCAGTAGGCTAGCCTCTAGTGAGATTGACTGCTAGTGGTTCTGGTCGCTAGTAGGTTAGCCGCTAGTTTGGAATAGCCTCATGTGTTCCTTGCCTCTTGTGTTCCGGATCCCCTAGTAGGTCAGAACTTACCCAGTTAGCCATTAACTTCCTTACTTACTAACCCGGTTAGGTCATCATTCCTTACATCCATATTCCAGGTAGCTACTAACCCGTCCTGTCTCTAGTCTCTGTGTTCTGCCCCATGTCTTGTCTCGTCTCCAGTCCAGTCTGTGTCTCCATCTCTAGTTCCCGTCTCGTCCTGTCCCGTCTCTAGTTCCCCTGTGTCTTTAGTTAGTTCCAGCTCCATGTCTCCCTCTGTCAGCACTCAGTTCCCTGTGTCAGTGCTCAGTTCCCTGTGTGTAGCCCTGAGCCCTAGTTATATTTTGATTTTGTGGTTTTGGTTTGTTTGTTTGTCTGTCATGTTTGAGTTTGTGTTTAAATAAAAAGACTTTCTGTTCATGAACCCCTCTGCGTGTATGCCTGCCCTATATGCCCACTGCAACTACATCAGCCGGTCTGGCCTGTAGTAACAGCCAGACCGTGACAAGTATATGCAGTGAAAAAACTATTTACTCAAATGTAAGGGCAATTATTAATTTGTGTATATTCAACTTCATTCAGACATTTTAAGTTATATGAAAAATAACGTGCCTATCAGCCCACTATTATTTTCTGTTCAAATTTAAGGATGCCCATGTGTGTGCAAAAAGACGAAGTACAACAAAAAATACAAAAGTGTATAATTTTTAATAAAAGTCAGCCTAAAACAATATTGTCTCCAATGCTGAAGCAAACATGTTTTTGTTTTATCCTACTCGCTGAATACAATGTGACAGCACGCTGCGAGTTGAACACCCGCAGACTCTTACTGTAAACCCTCTTCTCACCTTTCATTCACAATTGGTGTGAAGTTATCAAACCGGTTTCGCTGATGGGGGAATTGGCAGAATTGAGGGGTTTAAAACGAATTAACAAGACCAAGCAGACGTCTCTGTCTAAAATGTATTTCGCCAGCGCAATGTACTGAAGCTCAGCACCTCCTTGTTTTAATCTGTAATATTGTGAAATGTATTTCGCGTGTATGCTTAAATGTTTCTTTTTATTTATGAACATGTGTATTATGTTTGATCTGCATTATTGTGAGACGCGATAACTTTTGGCCATTTTTATCAATAAATCGCCTGCGTTTATCAGCCATTTGATCAAAATGCTGCCTTTTGTAAAGTGAAAGTAAGAGGCTCGGGTTTCCGCACATAATTCAGTCATGAATTCACAATCACATTCCAGCTATTATTTCCAGCCGTGGTCAAATAATAGATTAATTCAATGCTGGACACAAACACCAAAAAACATGATTATTATAAAAAGCCAGAAGCACTTCGTGTTCATATAAGAATATTTATCTATATATTTGTTCATTCAGGTCTTCGAATGGTGCTCAATGTCGACAAATTTTTACGTTTTAATGAAGATATGTTGGCATATTCACGAATCAGGACATTCATAGAGTTACACTATCAGATAGCCTACTATCAAGAAATTACATTCATTGTAAGACGATTTAAACCAAGGCAATGCCATGTCTTTCATTGTTTTGTCCCTATTTAGACATTTCAAAAACTACAATAATATACAATAATAATATAAACACATTCATCATGAAAGATCTATTGTAAAACAAAATTAAATAAAAATAAAATAAAGTTTGCTTCAGCATTGGAAACAACATTGTTTTAGGCCAACTAATTATACACAATTCTTCGTTGTACTTGGTCTGGCTTTTAGAAAAACTCCTTCCATGCGTCATCTGGCGGATATTCAGTGAAGCACAACACATTTATTTAAATTCCCGAATGTTGCTTGAGGGATTTCGCGGCATGGCGCGTGCCAAATTGTGGGATTACGCGGGAAAAAGCATGTATTCTTAATGGCCAGATCTGTAAGAGACTGGATGTTAATTAACTTACTTCTGCTTAATCCTGACAAGACAGAAATATTGGTACTATGAAAACATGAACCTACAAGTGAGCTTTCTGATCACACAGCAACTGTGTATAGCCCTTCTGTTTCATCATGTACAACCGTAAAAGACCTTGGTGTGATTATAGATGCCAATCTTTCATTTGAAGCTCATGTAGATAATATTACCAGGATATAATTCTTTCTTCCCAGAAATTCCAGACCCCCACCTTCACCACTGAGGTGCCGTATGTGGTCATGCTCCTCTCAGGATAGCCTCGGGAATGGAGCACTGCGCTCTGGGATGCCCACAATCCTTGCTGCTCCAATTACAAAGGCTTTGCTAAGGAGATGAGGGAGTGTTTGCCCACTCATGTCACGGCAGGGAGGCAGTGCGCAAGCTGTTGATGCTCCGACAAGGCTAACTACGCCATGACTACGCCATGAAGTTTCAGACCCAGGCTCTCTCTAGTGGATGGAACGATCAAGCTCTGAACAATGTTTTTTTTTTTACGGACTGACTGGGGCACTCAAGTATGAGCTAGTCTCCCATGAACTCCCCTCATCACTCCAAGAACTCCTAGGTCTGGCAGGTTGAGTGGATTAATCTCTCCTTTGCAGTGACTGCAGCACAGAGTGAAGGGGGCATGTTTGGCTGTGGGCCATCTGGCCACTAACTTAAGAACTATCAAGTAAAAGGGTGCTTCCTGTCTTCCTCATCCATGGACAATCAACCCACCTGGTGAAGGCATTAACTAATCCCACTTGATACAGGCAATCTAATCAATGCAGCCTCAGCCTAGGTGCTGGGAATTCCCACGCTGCCCTTGGTGATCCACCTCAAGGTCCAGGCCCTTGATGGGAGTCTGCTCCCATCTATCACTCACAGGACCCCTCTAATTGGCCTGAGGCAACCACTCAGAGCAGACCGCACTATTTATCATGGAGGTATATCATGCCACTGGGCCATACTGGGCCTCCCTTGGTTAACCTGTCACAAACCGTAGATTGATTAGGCCAGGAACTCGTTTCAGCCTGGAGCCCATCATGTTCCACAACCTGCTTATAAGCTGCTACCACGTTATGCCTCAACCCCATCCCTGCAGAGGAACCACTCACGTTCCCTCTGAGTACCGAGATCTCAAGGAGGTGTTCAGTAAATCTTGCACTGTCGCCCCCCCCCCCCTCACACCCCCCCGCTGACCATACATCTGCGCCATCGACCTGCTCCCAGGCCCCACACCTCTCAAGGGCCGCCAATTTTCCCTGTGCCCAAAGACACATGAAGCTATGAACCAGTACATCGCGGAGTCCCAGTTTTGTCTTCATGGCCATGATTTTCAGACCAAGAGAAAGGTCCAGTCCCTTGAGTTTTTTCTGGTAGCATCATATAGACAGGACAAAAACTCCTTCAACTGTTGATCAGTGAAGATGACATTATTCAGAATTGTTCAATGGTTTATAAATTGTTCTCTAATTTTGATCGCCAGTGTAGTAATATTATTTATATTATAAAATTAAGTTTAAGCACTTTATCTGGATAGGTGCCAGCACAAGGTTCAGTCCAATTTCACCACAATTAGCTACAAGATCAGCCAGAGTCAAATTCATCAAATTCATCCTTAAATTCAGCTTGTTTTGCAAGGAATATTGTGAAGGAAATATGGTTGTTGCATTGCGTCCATTTGCTGCAGTGTATGCCATGATGAGTGTTCTGGATGGAGAGAGCTGATTTTAGTTATTACTGTATATACCAATGCAGATCACCTTCATTAAGATTAACAGCTGTTGTGTTTTAATTTTTTTTTCTGTTTACACATTTGAAAGGATGGTAAGCAAAAGAAAATATGAAATAATACTCAATAGAAGTAATCTGTATCAAACTTTTCTTTGTGTAAAACCTGTTTGTTATGCTCCCCACAAACATGCAAATTAAAAATTATTGAAAAGAAACAGACTCACTTTAGCCTTGTGTGGTAACTATTGGAATCCAGGGCATAGCAGACAAAACACATCAACAGTATTTTAAAAATAATTTTATTTTTGGAACAATACAGGTCCATATCTATATCCATATTACTTAAGATGAATACATAATGAAATCACATAAAATGATTTGCTAACATTTTCAAAATAAATGAAAGCAAAACAGTTAGTGTCTTGTTTAAGCTCAGTTGTGTAAAAGATGTTCATTAACCAGCTGAAGGCAAACCCAACAGTAAACACATGGACCGGCAAACCTGAAGAGCTGAGTAGATATCACAGACATGGATATCTTCAAGGAATCTCCAGACAATATCCATAAATACACAGAGGCAGTCAGTGGTTACATGTGGTTTGTTTTCACAAAACAAAAGCCCTGCTTAAATGTGTATATACTCGGAGATCAGGAAAAGGCAAGAAGCTTTCAAGTCAGGGGACGAGGAGGGTCCAAAACAAGGCTTCATCATCCATAACTCATTTGCATTAAAGTAATTTGAGATTGCTGTGAACACCCACCAACAGTTGAAGAACAAATCTAAATATAGTTGCAAGCAACGATGACGGGCCCAAGCAACCTTTGCCATCGCCATCCCGGGCACACTGCACAACCTGTGTTATTCGAGTGTGTTAAGACCTCGAAAAAGCCATCACCACTCGGTTGCACCGCACAACCTGCACACATCACACACTATACAGAGCTAGTGTGTGTGTGTGTGTGTGTATGGTGTGTGTGTGTGTGTGTGTGTGTGTGAGAGAGAGGTGTGTGTGCGCGTCATGAGAGGTGTTTGTGTGCATGAGTGTAAGCATTTGTAATATGGGTGTATGTACAGGTATGTGTGCATGTGTGTGATGTGTGAATGTGTTTGTGTGCATGCATGTATGCGTGTGATGTGTTTGTGTGTGAAGGTTAGTGTGTGTGAGAGTGAGGGAGAGAGGTGTGTGACGTGTGGATGTGTCAGTCTGTGTGTGACGAGTAAATGTGTTGGTGCTTATTTGTGTGTATGGTGTGTGAGTCTGTGTGTATTAACATTAGGGATGTGTGTGTGTGTGTGTGTGTGTGTGTGTGTGTGTGTATGAATGTGAGATGTGTTTGTGTGTGTGAGTACAATAGGCCACAGGTGCTGGAATAAAAGCCTCACACTATGATGTTCCTGAATGTGATGTTCCTGAACGTGATGTCACAGAAAGTGTCACTGAATATAATATAACTCAATATAATGCCACACAGAAAGTTATTAATCATTTTTCGGCGTACGTTTAAGACATTATCACGGCTGACCCGTTTGAGATATCGAAAATCCCTCCGCAATTTTGCATCCTCAATGTCTTTTAGATTTGGTACCAGTTTGGTAGCGATTATATAATTTCCCTAGGAGGAGTATATCAATATATATCGGGTGCGTTTTTGCGAACGATGCAAAATAACCAGCCTCCTGTTGAGTTTAGCCCAGGACATGCAGTGCGAAAGTTGTTTGGCTGGATGAGCTCTAAATGTGTACCGAGTTTCGAGTGCCTACGTGAAAGTGTGTATGAGCTAGGCAGCAAAATCTCGTGGGGGCCCCGGGCCACGAGACTCTCAGGCATCCTGATGGCAGCAGATTCCAACCTGTCTGTCAAGTTTTATGAGTTTCTGAGCATGTTAAAACCCCCAAAAAGTCCAAAAGAGAGGGAAAAAAATCCTTAGGAAAACAAGAGGGTCCTGCGCACCTTATAGTGCTTGGGCCCTAACTACAAACGTTGTGATGGTCTGGTTATGACTTTTCCAGTGGAAAGTCCAGTGAGAAGCACCAAAGAAAACATGGCTGATGAAAGTCATGAAAGACCTTGAAATCCAATGGTGCACTATCACCAATGTGAGGAATATAGCCACAGATTGTCAAGAATTGAAGCATCTTGTAAATATACACAATATGTCACATCTTTTCTTCATTGTGCTGTTGCAGTCACTAATTTGATAACTACAATAAGGTATATTTGTGTTCCTAATTAATAAATAAATGGATGATGAGTGGTTATAACAGTAGCAATATGCTCTGTTATTAGGTTTCTGTTTGCAATGTCATGCTTGCTGTGTTTTTTGAGAAAACCTTGCATGCTGTTCTGCTTTCTGTGTTTTGCATGGTGCAAGACCGCAGTTTGGCATCAAATGGTTCCGGTATGGAATGTCGTCACTGAGAACTAAGACAGCATCTTAGCATGCTATTTGGTTTGGCTTATTTGGCTTAGCAATATGCTTTGCATTACATGTTTTGCATACCTGCATTTTAGCTTAGTAGAATGCTTTTCTATTTAACACGTGGCTCATTTGCAGGTTATTACGATGCTTGCTGTTTACCTTGTTATCATCTAATAGTCAGTTAATATTTCTGATCATTTTTTATTTGTGTATTCTTAATTGAGTGGTAAAATACCTCAACCACAATTGATATAGTGAGGTAGACTGGTTGTTTTATTAGTTGCCTGTAAAACTGTTGGTTTTCATTTAGCCACAGGGGATTTGGAGAGCTGCTTTATTTGATTATTACTGTGCATTATCCTTATAGAGTCTGTCAAAATGAGTGTGCCTACTACTTCTCTTGGAGCATTTTTAGCCTTCTTGTTTGTAGTGGTAAATTCTTGCAGTGTGACTTAGTTTTTCTCAATACTGAAGACACTTTTTTTTCCCTTTTTTTTTTTTACAAACCGCATTTTGCATTGCTTCGATTTGCAGTGGTGTATGCAATGATGAGCATTCTGGATGGATAATAACAATAATTTGTGTTATTATGTACCATGCAGATCATCTTCATTAGTATTAACAGCTGTTGTGTTTTAATAATTTTTTACACTCATACTCATTTACACATTTGAATGATGGTAGTCAAAAGAAACTATATTTTGACCTTTTGTTGCAGTGTAAAACTGTCTGTTATACTCTCCCCGTGTATCCTTCTGTTAGAGAGTTTAATCTCTCTTTGTCACATAGTCTCTATGCAAGGTATTTGCTATTGTCAATGGATGACTGAACAAACGTACCTATCAAATACCATCATTTTCAATACTCTGTTTCCTTTTTCAAAACTTGTCACACAGTTAGCACTGTATTAACAGCATTCTGGGTCGCCTAAACTGGAAAAACATTTTGAGCTGATTTGACATAAATTGCATTCAGTGACAACATCATTTAAAAGGAATTCATTCTTTTCTTAATTTTTCCTAGAAAAAAAATAAATACAAAATTTGCCTCATCAATCCCTTGGAACCTTCAAAGGATATTTCCTGCAGCATTCATCCATCCATCAGGGCTACCTGATCATGTGGAAGTTGGTCAATTATCTTCCACCTCCATAATAAAAACATTTCCTGTTATATAAATATAATTCCTGTATGGGTTTTAGCAAAGGCAAGTGAGATGTAAGGAAGTAATCATTCAACTCAAACCACTCAGTAAGGACACCGGCATGGTAAAATGCCACATTGTTTCATATAATTAAAAATGTTGGCACATGCAAGAAGTTATGGGGGCATTAAAATTGTAAAATGCAATTCAGTCATATGCCCTTTCAGAATGCCTAATCATACCTGTTGCATTCCTGGAATATTCACACAAAAGATCACTGTCTCACGGAGAGATCATGTGATCAATTATAGTAACTCTAACTACATCAGTGACAACTGATTTTAGTCTTCGTCTCTGCAGTACTCACATGCAAAAAGTTTTGCTGGCAGTTTTATGTCAGTAAGAAAAAGAAAATTTTAAACATGTTGCCATTAAGTGCATTTTGTGTCAAAGCCATCATAAATGGTCCACAATTTAGTCCACATTAAATGCTGTTGTGCTAACTTGGGGGGGAAATTAAATTCAGTATTGAAAATGCTTGTTAGCAATTATAAGAAGAAAAAAAACTGTAATTGTTACTACAGTATTGATAACAACATCATTGGCAGACATATCAATATACAGGGTGGGACAAAAGTAGGGTTACAATTACTTCATTATCTATTTCACCTTCACAATCATGTTTTAGATATAAAAATTATTATTATCAAGAAGGTGGAGCACTTTTTCACTTTTTTTTTAATTATCTGAGCACTTGAGAGATTAAATGTTCAATGTACTGTAAAATGTCTAACATGTAATAATAATATATGCAAATAAAAGCCTAAATTCCTAATAAAGGAAAAATGTTTAAGTGTTAACTGTAACCCTACTTTTGGCCCACCCTGTATATGTTTGTTATTAATATAACTTTTTCATTTAAAATATGAGAGCATGTCATAGAAGATGATTTTTCCTCCTTTGCTACTGTAACATAGAAATTTCCCCACTGTGGGAAGAATAAAGGTATAGCTTATCTTATCTTATAAAAAGGAAGGCTGTTTCACCAGAAGCGACTTTTGTACAAATCAATGGGAGCACTTTTGTACACTGAATTTCAAATACACTGATATTTAGTATACTTATTAGTGTGATATCAGTGTTTGAATAATGAAACAGGGAAAGCAAAACATCAGAAATACCTTTGTATTTTCTCTTGTCTATAATGCTAATCAGTTGGTTGGCCAGCTTGAACTGATTTTATTTGAGTGGTTATATAAGCAATAACTCAAATATTCACATTAGAAGTAATATGTTTATTTCAAATTTCATGCCATAAATGTAGTTGTCCAAAAATCAAGTGCTAGCAGGGAAAAACATTTTGAGTGTTTTTAGCAGCACTAAGACAACAGGGAACTAATTTCCTAGACAGGAGGTGTATATTATAACCCGGCTAGCATAAAGTTACTGATGTTGAATATAAAGTTGTGGACACTTGAAAAGGTTTTGTTAATAAATAAAAACTAGTACAAACAAGAAAAACATGGTGACTACAGATACTTGTTTTTAAGCATATAGATATTGCGTATATATTATATATTCAATTATTTGCCTAATTACTGCTCACCTGAATTGAACAGGGATTAGCTTGCATATTGTTATTTCACACTTATTAAATATCACTTTCTACCCAAGACTCATTAAAAATATATACTAGATACCTGGCCATCTCACCAATATAGCCTTCCAACATATTTTGCCTCAAAGTTGTAAGCATGTGGCGGCATGGTGGTGTAGTGGTTGGCACTCTCGCTTTGTACCTCCAGGGTCTGGGTTCGATTCCCGGCCAGGCTCGATTCACGTCTCTGTGTGCATGGTTTTGGTGCCCGTGCTTGGTGGGTTTCCTCCCACAGTCCAAAAACATGCAGATTAGGCTGATTGGCGTTCCCAAATTGCACATAGTGTATGAGTGAGTGTATATGTGTGTGCCCTGTGATGGACTGCTACCATGTCTAGAGTGTACCCTGCCTCATGCCCTAAGCCTCCTGGGATAGTCTCCTGGCCCCCTGTGACCCTGAATACAGGATAAAGTGGTATAGACAGACAGTGAGTGAGTTGTAAGCATGCAGTTGTCTAGAATATGTTTTGATGCTTGCATTTAAAGAGGACAAGTAAAATATTTTAATATTGCAATGAATTATAAAGATAACAGTACGCCAGACTGTCTGACTCAACATCAATGTCTGGCCTTACATATGTTCCCGAAGCTTAAATGGCAAATTGTCACACAACCACCCTCTTGGATCTTGTAGAAAGCTTCCCCAGAACAGTGGAGCCTGTTACTACAACAAAGGGGAAAAGAGGGAACAGACTACAAATACATATAATTTCGGAATGGAACATTCAACAAACACATGATGAAACCATAGGTGATGGTCAGATGGCTGCGTATGGCTGCAGATGGCTGCAGATGGCTGCATATAATGTATATAGTAATATTATTTATATTATTTTTTACCGCTTTTGAAGTACAGGAGTTATGTATTCCTTTCATGACTGTTATAACAAAAAACAATAAGCTGTATGACAATATTCAGATCATATGTGATGCCTTCTAAAGTGACGTTTAGGTTCTCTAGTCTGTAGTGGTTGTTCTTGTGTCTCCTGATTTATTATTTCTGTGACAGAACACTTGCTTTACCCGGGCCATGTAGAATAAGGGCCCAATGCAGACTCCAAAATTCGGGAGAACAGTGAACATCACCAGGCAAATACATAGAAGGAAATTTGAACCTTTTTGAGCAAGCATTACAATTATCAGAATAAATGGGGCTAGAGCCAGCATTGGCAAATAGACTATAGTTGAGGGCACCAATATTGCTACAATATACTTCAGAGCTCGCTTCTTTACAACTGAACTATTTTGGTCTCCTTCACCTGGTCCCTTTTTACTCAAAATACACATAATTCCGAACAGACAGCTCACCATGACTAAAAACAGGAGATTAATAATGATGGACATCAGCAGAGCCATGTTAGGCAGGGTGTAGACAAAAATTAATCCTGACATAATACATGTGAGAAACCAGATGATGGCAGAACATGCAGCACGATACTCCCACTTCCCCAACTTAATGAAGAGCACAGGGTGTGCCACAGCCACATAACGTTCCAAGCACATACTGGTCAGCAGGAGTGGGCAGCCAAAGAAACTGAGGTTTGCAAAGACATTTGAAATGTTTAGGAGAAGTCCTGCGCGGCCGTTTGCAGTAGTAATACTGATACTCAGTGGCAGACTGAGGCAAAACAGCACACCGAGTAGAGCAAAGTTGAGACCTAAAACCTCAGATGGTGACAGAGTCTTTCTGTTCTTTACCAACAGCCAGAGCAGTAATGCGTTTGCTGGTAGGGCAAGTATAAGCACAACTATCTGGATAGGTGCCAGCATAAGGGTCAGTCCAATTTTATTGCAATCAGCTACAATATCAGCAAGAGTAGTCAAATTCCTCATGTTCAACTGAGTATTGTTTTCCAAGGAATATTTGAAAGGGGATATGGTTGTTGCATTGCTTCCATTTACAGATGCCATGATAAGTGTTCTGGGTGGAAAGAGCACATTTTAGTTATTATGTAACAGTGTAGATCATCTTCATTAGTATTAACAGCAGTTGTTTTAATAATTTTTTTTTCTCATTTACACATTTGAAATGATGGTACTCAAATGAAAATATGAAATAATACTTACTCATAGAAGTAATCTGTTTTGACCTTTTGTTGCAGTGTAAAACTGTCTGTCATACTCTCCTTGTGTCTCCTTCTGTTTTATTTTGTGTATAGAGTTCAATCTGTCTCTGTCATGTAGTCTCTATGCAAGGTATTTAAATATTAGTAATGGATGACTAAACAAACCTACCTACTGTATCAACCACCAACCAGAGATTTCACGTACATTTAAATGCACCTCCCATTTTAAATATTACTTTGCTCTGGATACTTCCATGGTTTTACATCTATGCTGTATATACCTATATTTTATCAGTGAAAATCTATAATTGAGAATCAGCAGTAAGTAATAAAGGAAATATTTAGTGATCTGCCCCATGGGTATGCCCTACAACTTAATTTAGGTTTGTAATTGTGCCACTCAGTTGGTCACAAGTATGGGATGGGGTGGGGTGGTGGTGTAAAGGAAAAGTGTGTCAGGAAAAGTGCCTGATGTAAAACCTGTACCAAGTTGTGTGCAGATTGGATCATTCGCTATGGCGACCACTTGAAAGTATTGGCACTTGCCACTCAAATATTTGCTATACTCTATTATCATACCAAACTAATTGCAGTGATGCAGACTGCTGACAGTAATGCAGTACTTTTACTGCCAAGTATGAACAAATGGTAAGTACTTCATTAAATGTGCATACAGTCAAAATCCTTTTTGTAAGCATTCACTGCAAGTTATCCAACATTCATGCTCTGTCTAGGCTCTTTAAGCAAATGTGAAAAAGATCTGGATAATAGGTCGCTCTTTAGAAATTGTTAACATGGTATAAAACACGGAACTCATAGAATCAATTAACAAACAACAATTGCATGTTAGCAAGCAACTTCTTATGATATCCAAAGAAGAAACCAATCCTTAATTCTAAATAATATGTAAAATCTTACAAAAAGCAAAATATATACACTTTGTCTTTGAAAACACATCATAATCCAAATGCTGCATCAGGATCAAACAGATTTTTTAAAATGCTTATCTTTGTCAATCATCCTTAAAGTATCTGTGTTTGTCACATATTTACTTCAGAAATTGTGTCATGGTAACTATAATGTTAACTAATAATGTGAATAACTATAATGTGAATTAATGGTCACAATTTTTTTTTCTCAAGTTAACATTGATTTCAGATGTCCCCTACAGTGTTCCTGCTAATGCTCCAGCTGAAAAGAGGATTGAAATTCACTGTCATATTCTGCTGTTAGCCAATCAGTGTTTGGCATATGAGGCACTCTCAGTTGCTTTTCACCAAATTCATAAAATTTGTAAAAAGAGGTTATTCGAGTTAATGTCAGAATTGCCGTATTGTCTGGCCACATTCTTATCAAGAAGCTGTGGACGAACGCAAACAAAACACACTGGGTTAAAGAACTGCTACTCTGGCAATCTCCAGTATAATAGATTATGGGAAACCCAGCACCAGGATTAAAAAAAATAAATAAAATGATATAAATGCACTAAGCACAAATAACTGACAGGTATTCAGTTTTTATACTATTATTTTTATTACTCCTTGAAAGTAATGCATGACCAACCAGGATGAATCTGCACATTATATGCTAGTCAGCTATAAAGTATTTTTGCATGCCAAATTTTAACCTCAGACATTGAGAGTCACAGTAAATATATTTTTGTCATGAGATTATGAGATGATATTCATCATGAGAAGTATATATAATATAAATGTGTTCAGCTTGCTGAATAGTTAGACTATACTTAAGGTTAATGTAAAGGAATGATTTTATATACACATTTTAGAATATACAAAATAATTCCGAATAGGCAGAAAAAAATGTTTCAAAGCTAGTTGACGGTTTTATAGGTGTGAGCTGCTCCACATGCAAAGGTCATCATGAGGGTAATAGGGTTCAATGATAGGTTCAATCAGTGTTGTACATGATGACCAGGTCATATAATCTAATTGGCTTCTAGCACTTTGAAACAGCAGATGGTATTATATTCCTTATTTTTGTGTGTGTACTACTTTTAAAAATAATTTTTGAAATCTGTAATTTTACTTTTACTTAAGTATGTTTTGTTTGAAGTATTGTACTTCGCTACATTTGAAATCATATTCGCTACTGAGTAAAAAAATTAATGAATGAAAGTGAACAATAATAAAAATAATAAAAAATAATGCTTATGTAGCAAACACCTGGCCATTGTAATGGATTATGTGTGTATGTTGCCCTTTTAAGAGTTGTCGCCCCTCCCCCAGTGTGTGCACTGTGGAGGTGAGTGTGTGAGAAGGAGAGGATGGAGTAGGAGCTCAGGTGTGCTGCTCACCCCGAAATGCTCTATTCTTTTATCATTTTCTTTACTTTGACTTAATGTTTTGTATTATAATTTTGTGATGCTGAAAGACAACTAGTTTGAGATTTATATTCGCTTGTCTTCTTTTAACTACACTAAAATGCCTCATCCCATCCCTGCTCTTTTGCTTTTACTTTAGTAAATTTTAGTACATTTTTAATGAGCTACTTTTTACTTTTACTTGAGTAGATTTTTATAATTGTAACCTTACTTGTACTTCAGTAAAATTTCACTGAAGTAACAGTACTTGTACTTGAGTACAAAAGTTTTTCCAACTCTTTCCACCTCTGCTGAGGATGGCCACGTTGAGATTTTATTACATATATAGAGCACTCTAGCTGACAGAATCTCTCTTGGAGGTTTATGGCTATTGGCAATGCATGACTGAATAACTTTACATATCAAATGTGATCCAAAGGTTCTATGTACATTTTTCAAGTGCCTCCCATTTTGCTGGGATAAGATCTGAGACATCCACAAGGGTAGTCTCACTTCTGCTACACTGGTATAAGGTAGAATTCAATTAGAAACATTGGTTTAAAAGGAATTGTTGAAGATATTCCGCTGTTTAATTGCTTTAAAGTTTCTTGAAAATTTCCACGAACTAAATATCTGTCTGGCGCATGAAGGCGTTGGCGGATGAAGAGGATGGAGCTCGCGATCATCAGCGGCGCATGAAGCTGACGGCGGATGAAGAGAATGGAGTTCGCGATCCTCGGTGGCGCATGAAGGCGGCGGCTGAGAAAGAGGAAGCTCGCGATCCTCGGTGGCGCATGAAGGCGACGGCGGATGAAGAGGATGGAGCTCGCGATCATCAGCGGCGCATGAAGGCGACGGCGGATGAAGAGAATGGAGCTCGCGATCCTTGGCGGCACATGAAGGCGGCGGTGGAGGAAGAGGATGAAGCTCGCAATCCTCGGCGGCGCATGAAGGCGACGGCTGAGAAAGAGGAAGCTCGCGATCCTCGGCGGCGCATGAAGGCGGCGGCTGAGGAAGAGGCGGCTCGCGATCCTCGGCGGCGCATGAAGGCGTTGGCGGAGGAAGAGGATGAAGCTCGCGATCCTCGGCGGCGCATGAAGGCGGCGGCTGAGAAAGAGGAAGCTCGCTGTCCTCGGTGGCGCATGAAGGTGGCGGCTGAGGAAGAGGATGGAGCTCGCTATCCTCGGCGGCCCAAGAAGGCGACGGTGGAGGAAGAGGATGGCCTCGCGATCATCAGCGACGCATGAAGGCGACGGCGGATGAAGAGGATGGAGCTCGCTGTCCTCGRCGGCGCATGAAGGCGACGGCGGAGGAAGAGGATGGAGCTCGCGATCATCAGCGGCGCATGAAGGCGACGGCGGATGAAGAAGATGGAGCTCGCTGTCCTCGGCGGCGCATGAAAGCTGCGGCGGAGGGAGAGGAGGTTCGCTGATCACGAAGGCGCCGTGCCGCGATGGAAGCTCACCGTCCACGAAGGCACTGTGCTGCGTCGGAAGCTCGCCGTCCATGAAGGCACCGTGCTGCGTCGGAACCTCACCCTCCTCTTCGCCGCAGTGCAGCGGCGGCAGCTCGCTGTGCTCAGCGGCACGGTGCAGCTGTGCTAGCAGCCCTTGGAGCTTGGCCACCTGCTCCCGCAGGTCACGAATGCGCTCTTCGTTGCTCTGAGCGCACCGCCGAAAGCTGCTCCAATTACTCTGGGAGGCTGCTCCCAGCTGCACGTTCCACTCACACTCCGCTCCTCTGCCGCTATGCCGTTTGGTTCTCCGGCTACCTTCCGCGCCGGCTCCCCACAACGCATAAATCGTTGCCCCCCCAAAATAATCTCCCGGGGGAAGGGCTCCTCTGCTATGCCTCTTGTTGGGTCTTGCATTCTGTCACGGTACTGGGTTGTGCGAGGCATAAATGCAGGGATTCCAGATGGTGAAGGAAAACGATTTATTTTATTTAACATGAACACAAAAACAGGGAAATTAAATAAACAGATATACTTTAATAATAAAACGAAACCAAAACACGAATAAAGACACGAGACATCCACCTTCAACTTAATGTAACAAATGCAAGACAAAAACTAGAACTCAAACACACCTTTTATAATTAGATTAATGATCAACTCGGATCAGGTGCGCGCCCACGTGACCTGACCGAGTTGCGAACTAGGAAATGAAGTATAGAACTGAAACTAAAAAGAACTACACAAAAAGTCTTAGGGCGCTTTGGCGCCCTCTAGGGGTTATCCCTGACAATATCCAGATTTAAAATCATGCTTCATTAGCAAAGAAAAAGTTATTCAAAGGTTAACATTGACTGGTAATGCCAATCAAGACCACATCAACGCACTACGTGGTTAAACATGCAGACACATATCGTATGTCTGGTGACGTTTTGCCAAGTAATGTTCACCTGACTTAATTTACCTTCTATCCTTACCTGAAAAGATAATAACTTGAGAAGAAAAGACTTTTCTGCTATATTAAAGCTTTATTTATATTGTAGTATGTTCAGTACATATTGCTTACTCTACAGTAAAATTCCAAAACTTGGAATAATAGATAGTAGACAAAGGTGACAATACTGTTACTTCCTCAGCGTCTTGAATAGCACGGGGTGTGCCACAGCCTGGTCATACTGGACATACTGGTCAGCAGGAGCGAGCAGCCAAAATAACTCAGGACGTCAAAGGTGTGTGAAATGCACAGGGGTAATCGTTAGCAGTCCTTTGTTAAAATCAGTATATACAATGGAAGGGTGAAGCAAAACAGCATGGCCTTTTTGAGACCTAAAATCTCTCTCTAAAAAGTCTTTCTGTTTTTTGGAGGGCAAATACAATCGGTTATAATTTCACCAAGAGAGAAATAATTTCATAAGACAGATAAGGAGAGATATGATCATGTTTTCATGTTCCTGATGTAATCCATGATGAGCAGTCTCATCTATGCAAATAAGGTTTCAGGTGTTATGCAACAATACACAAGTGATGTACTAACCTTATATACCTACTTATATGGTCTTTCTGTTTGTATCTCTCTTGTGTGTATATATCTTTCTTTGCCACATAATTCCTCTAAAGGTATTTAAATGTTGGCATTGAATCACTGAACATGCTTGCCTAGCAAATACCAACCAGAAATCCTGCACAAATTACCCAACACTCCCATTTGAAATAGAGATGGGTCTCCGAAATCTTATGAAAACAGACATGCAAAATAAATTATTTGCTTAATTCCAGTTATTTAATTACTTATATGTAACTTTTTGCAACAATACACAAAGACAATGATGTTATTTTAAAAAACATCATACTAACAAAAATGTAAAGCCACTATTTCTTGTAAATCAAGATTTAAATATTACTTGACAAATATTTCAGACATTCCTGTGGATATGCTTTAGTCCTCTTTTATGCTCTGGATCCCCAGTGAAAATACACTGGTGATGCATTATGACTTAACTTATGTCAGTAATGCTATTGATATAATTAATATTAATAAAAATAATTAAAAAAAACACCAGAACAACATAAACCTCAGTTCCAATTCATATTTCAGTACTACAGGACAAATACTATTATAATATGACCTGCTCTAAGGCAGACTAACACCTTAGTAATGTACTTCTTGAAATGTTAATGCATTCAGAATCTCTTTTGTCAATGTGCACTGGCACCCATCTAGCATTCTTACCCCCATCTAATATTAATATACTAAATATGTTAAAAAAATAATAAACAAAAAAAAAACGTAGAAAGCACTGGACCAAGCTATAAAATGGAATGTACGGCTCAAATTCTATTATAGCAAACGAAAAGATTTTTAAATCATACACTTAGCAAGTAAATGTTAAAAATCAAACTAATAAAAGGAAAGGCACAATAGAAGACTGACAATTGTGCTAGACAAATTTTAATGAAAATGTTTAACACTTCTTTGAAAGTGTCCCACCAGGACGAATCTGCAAATTACATCATTGTCAATCATCCTTAATGTTGTATTTTTGCATGTCAAATGTTAACCTCAGACATTACGAGTCATAGTAAAATGTTTTTTCATCATCAGATGAATGACTATTACAAAGCAAAAGTCAAAAATGTCAATTATATGCATTAATATTACAATTAATAATACAGAATATATTAGTGCCCCCAATTTCTCTAGGCTATCTTCACTAATATTGGGTTGCTACTAATAAGAAAAAATACTCAAGTTCTTTTAAAATTTGGATAAGGGCTGAAAAGCATGCTTCGCAAATTTCTTAATGGATTGGTTAAGATTTAATGCTGTTTTAAAGCTTTAAATGCTTGTTAACACGAGTGGGGCAACTAAAATGTACAAAAAAATTATGAATTTTGACCATATCATAGAGGTTCACAGCAGAGGACATAATAAACATAATAAAACTCAATGATACTTTCTGAACTTGAGCAATTCTTATAGCAGGAGTGTATACTGACTGAAGTCAGTATATATTGCACTGCTAACTTGCACTTCTGGTTAGATGCTAACTGCATTTCGTTGCCTTGTGACTATGTGCAATGACAATAAAGTTGAATCTAATCTAATGAAGGGTTAGGTCCGTATTTAATATTATTTAATAGTATTTATTTATAAGAGTAGAAAATTCTGAGATTGATGCAATTTTTTTGCAATCTTTGATGCAATTTTTCAAAGTTTGAGAAACTTCGAATGACACAGAATCCAGAATACACTTGGACACAAATGGAATACTTTTAAAATTTATTTTTGCAATATGTAACTGATTCATAAACAAACATGTCGTATGCTTGTCTCCACAGGTGAATGTTACTGTTACACAGATCATGCACAGGTTCATAAATTTTCTCACCTTGCAGAGTGAAATCAATGGAAAGTTGATGGAGTTATGGGCCACCTGACAGATCCAGACAGTTCCAGTGACGAAGAATATCACTTGTGGACAACAGTCAAACGGGCTAATGCACCCCTCAATTTCTATATACAGGGTGGGCCATTTACTGTACATTGATCTTATACCCTATGTGTTTGTGACCATACCTAACTGTTATCTCGTCTCTTCTCTTCTTCCTTTCTCTGTCGAGCTACACATGCCCTGCTTCAGGTTGGAGATTTTGTCGCATGGAGGCCCATGTGGTCTGCTTGGGATGTGTGTGGTGACTGGGGATGAATCTACTTTACAATGAAGCTAGTCCTGGTCTCAGCCAATGCAGACAGCTGTTTCTCTGAGGATTTGTGAATGAATAGTTCAGGACTGGAATTTCCTACTTGAGCCTCCAATAACAAACTGAACTCCATATTAAAGGACAACTTAAAGACATCATCTGTTATTATCTCCCTGTTGAGTCTGGTTATTCTTAATGTTTCTTTCTTTTGCCATCTACTGTATTTTCCTTGCTACTTTCGCCCTCGGCTTGCTTATCAGGGACAGTCTGATAATTTTGATTCATACACATTCTCTCACATTTCATACATATTTCCATAATTTTCTTTTGATTGTGTAAAGCTGCGTTGCTTGCTAAGCTCCGACTTCAGCCTGGAGCCCATCATGTTCCATTATCCCACTTTCCACGTATCCCAGTTACGCCAAC
The DNA here is from genome assembly GCA_003987875.1 of Clarias batrachus. Lineage (NCBI taxonomy): Eukaryota > Metazoa > Chordata > Actinopteri > Siluriformes > Clariidae > Clarias > Clarias batrachus. Next base: position 201,328 of record QMIH01000074.1, read on the forward strand.
TCACCTCATGCCCATTAAGTTAACATATATAATGTTAACATATATAATTAGCAAATAAGCTAGAGGCTAAAAAATACAAGTTTCTTACATTTGTTCTACTGGAGTTTATGGCAAAGTGAGACCTCTTGTACACATTTTCTAATGTTATATTCTATCTCCTGAGCCATTTCTAGGGCAACTGAATATACAGTATATCTAACATTGGAAATAGTTTACACTGTTCAAACATACATGTGTTATCTAAAGTAGGTATTTGTTTCAAAAGCTTTTTGTTGTGAAAAAAGTGAGATTAGGAAATTTGTGATTTCCTAACAATGAAGCGTGAATGAAAATGTCACTTTGCGCCACCTGGCGATTGTTTCATGAATGACATGAAATGCAACTGATTTATTTTGGTCGTTGCTGTCTTGCCGCGACACAGAGCGCAGCAGTAATAGAGACATTCCTCTTGACTAACTACTGTATATCAATTTACCTCTAAATAACAAACGCACAATTAAAAAGTAATCAGAAATATTAGCTGTCTATTAGATAATATGGTAAACAGTAAGTATCATAATAACCTGCAAATGGACCACATGTTAAATAGCAAAGCATACTACTAACCTAAAATGTAGGTATGCAAAACACATAATATGTAAAGCATGTTGCTAAGCCAAATAAACCAAACCAAATAGCATGCTAAGATGCTGTCTTAATTCTCAGTGACGACATTCCATACCGTAACCATTTGATGCCAAGCTGCGGTCTTGCACCATGCAAAACACTCATGGCAGAAAGCAGAACACCGTGCAACTTCGAAATGTTTTTCTTACAATATGCCACACAGCAAGAATGACAGTGCAAATAGAAACCCAATGACAGAGCATACTGCTAAGGTTATAACCACTCACCATCCATGTATTAATTAATTAAAAACACAAATATGCACATAAGTGCAATTATCTAATCAGTGACTGCAGCACTATGAAGAAAAAATGTGACCTAGACATGGCTTTTGGTGCTGTCACGCGGTTTCGAAACGGAAAAGAACGCTGGAATACTGGGCATGAGTAGCACACAATAATCTGGCAACGTGATGATGTTAGAGCGTGGTATAAATAGGTAGTTGAGATGATTAGGAATTGAGAACAGGTGTGATGGGAGCTGTGAATGAGGCGTTGAAAAACAGGATATGAAGCTGTAATGCACAGGTGATCAGGGCTTTGTTTGAGACATGGGCGTTACCTGGCATGCCGTGACAGTACTCCCCTCCTCTACGAACGCCACCTGGCATTCTTGCAGGTGCCTCTGGGTGAAGGTTGTGGAAGTCGGTAATCAAAGAACGATCCAAGCTGAACCTGGCTGGTACCCAACTTCTTTCCTCCGGTCCATAGCCCTCCCAGTCCATCAAATACTGGAGGCCGCGCCCACGGTGGCGATTGGCTTTTCGCTGAAAGATGGTCACAGTATGTTGTAGTTGAGTGTAAGAATGTTCTCTTACAGCGACGAATGAAGGCTTGGGCTCAAGGGACTGCAGTCTCTTCCTCCTGGGTGGGGAATAGTGGGGGTTGATAGCCAAAATAGCACTGAAAGGGTAATAGCCCTGTGGAGGATGTGGGGAGCTAGTTATGGGCGTACTCAATCCAGGGGAGAAAACRACTCSAAGAAGCTGCGTCCYGTGAAGCCATGCATCTCAGTGATTTCTCTAATTCTTGGTTCATGCGCTCAGTTTGGCCATTGCTCTGGGGGTGGAACCCTGAAGAGAGGCTGGGTGTGGCGCCAAAAAGACCACAAAAGGCTTTCCAGAATTGTGCAGAGAAATGTGCACAATACAATGTCCTGTGGAAGGCCTTTCCTGTCCTGTCCTGTCCTGTCCGATACAATGTCCAATGGAAGGCCGTGAAGTCGAAAGACAGATGAGTTCAGCCGTTTCTTTGAGCTTATAGGTATAGGGATGAAATGGGCTGAAAACCGGTCGACCACTCTTAGAATGCAGGTATTATTTTCGGAAGGTGGCAATCCAGTTACAAAGTCGAGTGAAATGTGGGACCAGGAGCGATGAGCGATGGGGAGGGGTCTTAGGAGACCCTCAGGGGGATGATTTGTCGTCTTATTTCTGGCGCAGACATCACAGGATGCCACAAAACTCTTTATGTCCTCCTTGATGGTTGGCCACCAGAAACGTTGATGGAGCAATGAAAGGGTGCGGGTCGCCTCCGGGTGACAAGCTAGCCTGGAACTGTGGCCCCATTCTAAGACTTGAGGGCGAACAGATAGAGGGACAAAAAGTAGCCCGGATGGGACATTACTGGGACCTGGTTCATGTTCAAGAGATTGCAGAGCTAGGTTTTCCTGGGGTGCGGGGAACTGTCGGGAAAGGGCATCGGGCTTGGTATTCTTGGATCCTGGACGGTATGACAGTGTGAAATTGAAGCGGGAAAAGTGACCAGCGTGCCTGACGTGAGTTGAGTCTCTTTGCTGACCTGAGATATTCAAGATTCTTATGATTTGTCCAGACAAGAAATGGGTGTTCAGCACCTTCTAGTCAGTGTCTCCACTCCTCAATTGCCAGCTTAACTGCTAGTAATTCGCGATCCCCAATGTTGTAGTTGCTTTCAGGGGGAGTGACCGACGGGAAAAGAAGGAGCACGGGTGAAGTTTGTTGTCCGTGATTGTCCTTTGAGAGAGCACGGCTCCAACCCCCGTTTCAGATGCATCCACTTCAACCACRAACTGGAGGGATGGATCAGGGAAAGTGAGGATAGGTGCTGTGGTGAAGCGCTGCTTGAGCTCCATGAATGCCTTCTCTGCTAGGGGGTTCCATCGGAAAGGGGTCTTGGTGGATGTGAGAGATGTGAGTGGGGCTGCCACTGTGCTGTAGCCACGGATGAAACGCCGATAGAAATTGGCRAAGCCCAAAAAGCGTTGAAGCTCCCGCCTTGATGATGGTGTGGGCCAATCCGTGACGGYCTTTACCTTGACCGGGTCCATCTGAATGCCTGAAGGTGAGATGGTATACCCCAGGAAGGAGGTGGACTCACAATGAAACTTACATTTCTCAGCCTTGACGTAGAGTTTATTTTCCAACAAACGTTGAAGGACCTGACGCACATGAAGCTTATGTCCCTCTAGGGACCAGGAAAAAATTAGAATGTCGTCAAGATAAGCGAACACAAAAACCTTGAGAAAATCTCTGAGTACGTCATTAATTAATGCCTGGAAGACTGCTAGTGCATTGGTCAGACCAAATGGAACCACCAGATATTCATAGTAACCAGTGGGGGTGTTGAAAGCAGTCTTCCACTCATCGCCTTCTCTTATCCTGACCAGGTGGTAAGTCTAGCTTGGTGAAAAAAGGGGCATCTTGGAGTATTTCAAATGCAGTGGACATAAGAGGAAGCGGGTAGCAATTCTTGACCGTGATTTCATTGAGCCCTCTATAATCAATACATGGTCTGAGGGACGAAGGGGAAGAAGGGCAGATGATGCCGGCTGATAAAAACTCTGAGATATATTGCTGTATGGCTTCTCTTTCGGGCCGGGAGAGCGAGTAGAGTTGCCCTTTAGGTGGAGTATTGCCAGGAAGAAGATCAATGCCACAGTCATACGGACGGTGAGGAGATGGCACATGACTTGCTGAACACCTGGCGAAGGTCGTGGTACTCAGTGGGTACTTTAGATAAGTTGCGGATCTCCCCCAGAGAGATGGAGATCTTTCCAGATCTTTCGTGTGGTAGCAGAACGGAGACATGAGGAGTGGCAGGTAGAACTCCAATCCAGAACGCTTCTCTTTGCCCAGTCGATGTGAGGGTTATGCAGTCTCAACCATGGGAGACCCAGAACTATTGGTGCATGAGCATTTTTATTAATGAGGAAAGTAATGATTTCAATGTGGTTGCCGGAAAACTGCAGTGTGACTGGGCTAGTGCGATGGGTGATAGAGGAGAGCTTGCTGTCATCGAGGGCCTGTACACTGAATGGTTGGTTCAATGGCGTGGATTGGACAGTGGATCTTAAGCTGAGAAACCATAGCCGAGGAGATTAAATTCTGGTCTGCTCCGGAGTTTACTAGAGCACGTGTGGCATGGGGGTGACTGTCGTGGATCAGAGTTAGTGGAAAGTGAGCGCGAAGATTTGGAGACAAGAAGTGTGTATGACACCCCTGCACCCCCGGGGGGGCCTGACCTTTTAACAGACAGGTTTGTACAAGATGGCCGATCTGACCACAGTAGAAGCACGCACCCTCGTCCCTCCGACGCTGGCGTTCCTTGGGCGAGATGTGCATGCGCTCGGTCTGCATGGGTTCTGGGGAAAGCTTACGTGGGACTGGGTTGACGACTGGAATATTCTGGTCGATGGCCTGATGGCCTGATGGCTTGTGGCTAGATCAATGAGCCCTTGAAGGTTTCTGGTTGCTAAGTCATCCTTAACTGGATCGGAGAGTCCTTGAAGAAATATGTCAAACAGTGCTTGATCCTCCCATCCACAAGAGGGAACCAGAGTCCGGAAATAAATAGCATAATCAGTGACAGATCGGGATCCCTGACGTAGTTTATGAAAGTAAATGAATAAAGTAAATGAATAAATATGGCTTCAATGGGCGTGTTTACTGTGAAATCTGGACACGCCTTCTGGCAGGAGAAGGAGGGGGGATTCATGTCAGCCATCCGCCAGCCATAAGCCATTCACACGCCAGTTGCCCGACCCTGGCTGTTTTGAGTTGCTACATCTGTAGGTGTGAATCTATCCAACTAGGTGCGCTGTTGGCAAATACTGTAGGGCGGGGGGGGAGGGTGAGTTGGGTTTAGATGAATTAACAAGACAGAGCGGATGTCTTTGCCCAAATTTTATTACCCCAGCAAATTAAATCAGACTTCATAGTTGGAGTTGATACTTTGAGTGTAATTCACGAATTTACTGAATATTTTCAAATGCAGATTGACCTGTATATCAACTTGATAACTAGCGAATGCTATAGTAAAGGGCTCTAAAACAGCGGCAATATGAATGACAATGAAATATAACAGAACGTGCGAGTTGACACCCATGCACCGATCACAAACCATTAAAATATTGGATTTGAATTAAAATGCCATATATATTGTCATGCACATTCGCACCGCGACCTCCATCACCTCCATCTCGCCACCACCACACCCAGCATCTCGCATCTCATGGTTCAGGTACACCTCCAATTTGGCCACAGACGAATCAAAGGTTCCGCGTTCATCGACTCCGGGGCTGCCGGAAACTTTATTGACTCCTCCTATGCCAAGAGATTGGGAGTGGAGACTGGCACAGGCCACGGGATGACTCTTCATACCCAGGAACATCAAGGCCGACGTCATCAAATGGGGTTACTCCTCGCCACTGTCGGGACACCCAGGCACACAGCGCACCAAATACATCCAGCGCACTTTCTGGTGGCCCAAAATGGCCAAGAACATTGAGGAGTTTGTTCGGGCGTGCCCAGTGTGCGCCAGGGCGAAGACCTCCAATCAACCAACACCAGGGGAACTCCAACCACTCCCAGTCCCCCCGTCGACCCTGGACGAACATTGCCCTCGACTTCATCACGGGCCTGCCGGTATCCGAAAGGAAAAACATCATCATGACCATAGTGGATCGGTTCTCCAAAGCTGTGCACCTGGTGGCCCTCACCGGACTCYMRTCAGCTRAAAGGACAGCYKWGCTGATATTAGAGCACGTAGTCCGTCTGCATGGGTTCCCTAAGGACATCGTCTCGGACAGGGGGCCCCAGTTCACTGCACGGAAGGCCTTCTGCCGTCTGATCGATTCTACCTGCAGTCTCTCCTCGGGCTACCACCCCCAAACGAATGGTCAGACCGAACGGGCCAACCAACAACTGGAGTGCTACCTAAGATGTTTCGTTGCCGACCGCCAACGCTCCTGGGCTCACTACCTCATTTGGGCGGAGCTCTCACACAATCTCCATGTTTCCTCCGCCACGAAGCTGAGTCCATTTGAGGTATGCCAGGGTTTCCAACCTCCGATGTTCGAACATCAAGAAGTTTTGAAGTACCCTCAGCCCAACAGTTGGTTCGAAGGTGTTGACGGTCCCAGATTCAAGCCAAGGAGGCCATCCAGCGCGCAAACACTCGCTACACCTTACAACATCACCGTCGACACCCTCTGGGACGAATGTTCCGCACAGGTGACAAGGTGTGGCTGTCCGAAAAATCTACACCTCTGCATGGAGTCCAAAAAGCTTTCACCCAGATTCATCAGTCCATATCGCATCACCCTCCGTGTCAATCCTGTCACCTACCAGCTCCAGCTGCCTGCGGCGCTCCGGATTCACCCAATATTCCACATCTCCCAGCTCAAACCCTTCATCACTTCACCAATGGTTACACCCACCCTACTCTCCCTCCCCGAATCATCAAGGGTAGTCCTGCCTATACTGTACGCCGGATCCTCGACTCACGTCCTCGGGGCAGAGGTATGCAGTACCTAGTTGACTGGGAAAGCTATGGCCCAGAGGAATGGTCTTGGATTCCGGCCCGATTCATCCTTGACCCCGAGCTATTATTATTATTATAATAATAAACATTATTTGTCAACAACATCCATCCATCAATACAGAATGTTTGCATTTTTATCGATAAATCGCATCCGTTTATGACCTTTTGATCAAAACTCTGCCTTTTGTAAAGTGAAACTGCGAGTCGCCGGTTTGAAATGAATTGTAGATTAATTTTAAAGCACGATTTAGAGCATCTCATTTCATTATTATAAACATAATTTATTAATTACACTCGAATGGGCGGTAGAGCTATTATTAGACTACGTACAGTAGGCTCAACGTATCGGAGCCCAAGCCGCATTTAAATAAAAAAAATAAATTAACAAATATTGTAAGCAAACAGCAGTAGCACAAGTTTAGAAAAAAAGACTCTAAATAGATGCCAAATTATTTTTAAGGTGTGCCATCTGGCACTATTCTTATATTGTTCTTTGTCAGGGTAAATCGTTCAGTGACAACCCCATAATATTCCATGAACTGTAAATAGGTACTGTACATCTGTATGAAAAACCCGAACTGCCCACCCCCGTGAAAATGGTGAATTCAGGGAAAGGCTCCCCCGCAAGCCTTTTGTGCGGACCACTGAGCTTCTACAGATTCTAAAATTGACAGTTACTGTTTTTTAATACCTGCAGTGGAAAAGTCTGAGAATTTATTTACCATAAGCTTTTTTGTATTGTTTTTAATCACTCTATACGCAATCTATGATTTCACCTATGCTATTTTACAAATGGAATATTTTTTTTATGTTACACTCTAAAAACTGCTGGGTCAAATATTAAAGTGCTGGGTTATTTTATCTGTTACTGGTTACTGTTTTAACCACTGCAGAGACAGTTAATCAGCGGTAGTTTTCAGTAATACTGTTAATGATAATAATACTTAATAGAGAAAGTGCAGTCAAATAAGTAGGAGAGGAGAGTATTGCAGGAGAGAAAAAAAATGAAGAATAAATACATATCAGTATTTAAAGTTTGAGCCCGACACGTTTATGAGCTGTCAAAGAGCACCTAAGAGAGATTAACACATTTTTGGCTTCAGTAGACACACAATACCTCAGATTGAAACAGATAATGCAAGTCATGTTCACTGCTTCCTGCGCACAGCTGCGCACAGCTGCGGCAGCTCGCGAAATCCCTTATCTTGAAACGTGCGTTCTTAATGGCCAGATTTGTAACTAATAATTGTTTACAAAAACCTCTGCAATTTCATGGAAACCGCAAACATCCTCCTCTATTTTTTCTGTCCTTTTTTGTGCCATATACAGTATATAATTTTCAGCTGTTTTACTATACAGTAAATGTGTTTTTTTAAAAGGGTAATGTATTTAAGCTAAGTTTTAAAATTTTAAATGTACATTCCTGACAGTAATTAATGAAATTAAGTGTATATTAAATGTATTATAAGCATTACAGCAATTTTTGTGTTACAAATACAAAAGTAATATACTGTACTACGAGTATGTTCTTATTTTCTTACAATCTTCTATACATCAGTATTGCAAATGTGTTAATGTACCAGTACGCTAAAGGTGTTTAGGATAATTTACAAATGCTGAATGCATTTTCTACACTATAACATGTGTTTGAAACATATCACATCAACAATATGGAGGCATATATTATTATTGAGTTCAACAGATTTAATTTGCACAAGGTTACAAAAAACAGTACTAGAGTTTATTTGTGTTCAACGAAACATCAGATTTTCTTACAAACAAATTTTAAATCTAAAAAAAAAAAAACTAAAATTTAAACTGTTGTATGAACTAACACAGATATTAGTGTTAGAATATACAGGTACAATATTAGTTTAAACCTGGAGTTTGTTCTTAGTACGTCGCTAACTCAGTTAGCTGAATTTGATTGTTGTGGATTTGTCCTAATCTTGAATTGTTTCGTTCTTCGATGCGCATCTCGCACTTGCTGTCATGGCAACAGGTCCATAAGCTTAAACCTGCTCGGAAGCAGATTTATTTCATGAAAACAGGATTTAGGCTGCGCTTCTGCCAGGTTATGATTGGTTGAAATGGCGAGATCTCATCTGATTGGTTAAAGAGCATGACTGACGCGGACTGACTCACGTGGGAAAAGAAAAATATCATGCATATATATACTGAATATATGGATGGATTTATTTAAACATACATACAGTATATGTATACATGTGTGAGTGGCTGTATTTATCATTTGTGTGTTAATCTCTGTGTGTGTCCAATAATATGTAACACTTCCCCAAATGTAATATCCCCCAATTGCGTTTATATAAGTGGAGGTAATTTTCTCGAATCTGTCGCAGCCATGTCTTGTCCGTTTATGGGAGAGCAACCGGTTACTGAAGGTGTGAGCATTATTCGCAGAGTTTTTCAAATTCCTTGTGTATTGCATGATAGACAGGATCCTTTAGCACAGCATGACAATATACTTCTTACTATACTTGTTCTTGTACTTCACTTTTATTTGTTCCCATGTTCACATGGGTCCACTGCTGGCTCTGACATTAAAGATGACAAAAAGAGCAATTAATACAAATAGGATTTGAGATTATATATACACACACACATACATATATATATTTACACATACATACATACACACATAAATAAAATAACATATCAAGGAACATGTAACATGGACAACACTTGCATTTAATAATTATTTTTATTTTAAATTATCTTTATTAAAGTTAAATAATCCAAAAATAAAATGGCAAAAATGGAGGATTTGTGTAGCGACCTAAAGTGTAATACCTACTTCCAAAACAAACCCTTAATGTGAGAACAAAAAAATATCTACTTTTGTTATATACAGGGTGGGCCATTTATATTGATACACCTTAATAAAATGGGAATGGTTGGTGATATTACCGTCCTGTTTGTGGCACATTAGTATATGTGAGGGGGAAGCACCCTGTACTTCCGTTAAGATTTTTAGTATATAATTAAGAATTACAGAGGAATTGTGAGTTGTAAACAATCCGCTCACTAATCATTTTCTTTTTCATTACCTTAACAGTATAACAACACAATTCAAATTTTATTTGTCACATACTTTGTCATACAGTACACAGTTCGATATTCAGTGAAATCTTTATACGACCATCTTTATACGTGACCTTAAAAAAATTTACATTTCAAAACAATTTACAAAAAATAAATAGTGGAATGAAATAAGAGAAAGTTTGGCTAAGAGACATAAGAAAGTAGAACAAAATTTTTTCAAAAAATAAATAAGAAATATAAAAACTTATCTGTACAAATGTAGGCAAAAATCGCAATAATTTAAATGGAAATCAAAATGGAAATAAATGGAAATGTCAAGGAAGTGTGCAAATGTGCAATGTCCATAAGTGTCTGGGGTGTTTGCAACTGTGCAACTGTGCATGAGCGAACAGATGAATAAAGTCCATAAGTGTCCATTACTCTGAGGTTTGCAAAAATGCAGAGGTGTTTTAGTCCAATGTAGTGATTTGGTTGAGAGACCGTATCACCTCCTCGAAGAAGCTCCTTCTCAGTCTCTCTGTATTGGCCTTCAGGGAGCGGAAGCGCTTTCCTGACTGCAACAGAGAGAACAGTCCATTGCTGGGGTGGCTGAGGTCCTTCACAATCTTCCTGGCCTTGGTCCTGCAGCGCTTGCTGTAGTTTGAGTGCAGGTCAGGGAGCTTGATGCGGGGAGCTGATTGCACCATCCTCTGTAGGGCTCGCCTACATCTGGATTTTCTTTTTAACCTACAATGTACCAAAGATCATTTAAAGGAACACAGAGAGGATCTAATTCTCGTTCTACAAATACATAACACGTGGTAACATGCCACCTTGTTTCACAATTACAACACAATTCAGATAACCAAATTTTACCTGTTGGTTCGCTGGAATGTTCGCTTGAACAGATGGCAGTATCTCATGGAGAGATCATGATTTATAGAATGACCCTAACCACATCACAGTCAATTGTTTGTTTGTTTATTTTGTTTATTTGTCCTTGTCTCTGCAATATGCTAATGTGTAAAAAGTGCTGTTTTGTTAATATATTTTTAAAGATATTGCCAATTGCATTTAGTGGCAAAGCAAGTATATATCCAGAGTGAAGAAAAGGGCTCGGAATATCACTTTGGACCCCTGACACCCAAGCCACTTTCTTTTTGAACTTTTGCCGTTGGGTCGATGCTACAGAGCACCGAACACCAGGGGTCCATTCTTCATACGTCGCTTGAATCATCCAAGATGAACTGACAGATCTAAGATGAGATCATCGTGCTAATTACGATGCGGCTAATTCGGTTCTTCGAGCACACCTGTTGTTGATGATTAGTATAGCTGGATTGAGTTGTCTAGGATTATTGCGCATTCGTGTGTTTGTTTAAAAGGCGATATGCATCAACAGAAGAAAAACACTGATCACAACCCCTGCGATTGGTTGGCGAAATGCCAAAAGAGCAGCTCAATTTTTTTTTCTCAAGCGGAGCAAGAGCTTTTATTAAAGGGTTATGGAGAATTTCAAACTTTAAAAAAGATAATTTAAAATCAATTTATTAAATACGTAAGTGCTGCCCGTGTTACATGTTATGTGTGTGTGTGTGTATGTATATAAGTTAGCTGAACAAATTTAATAATTTAAGTAATCATAAGTACTTAAGTAACAGTAACAGTAAGTGTCACCTCAAAGTTCCAGCAATTTAAATCTGAATCTGGTGGCTCAGTGGTAGGTGCTGCGCCTGCCGCACGGAAGACCCGGGTTTGATTCCCGCGCTGGATTGAATTTACTTTATTTGCAACAAATTCAAATATTGATAGTTCTGTTTACTTAAAATTAAAAAAATTATGTAACTGATTACCTCAAATATTTTGAGTTTTGCCAACTTAATCGGGTTTACAGTGTAAAAGTGAAGTAGAAGAAGTATAGTAAGAAGTATATGGTCATGCTGTGCTAAAGGATCCTGTCTATCACACAATACACAAGGAATTTGAAAAACTCTGCGAATAATACTCACACCTTCAGTAACCGGTTGCTCTCTCATAAATGGACAAGATATGACTGTGACAGATTTGAGAAAATAACCCCCACTTATATAGACGCAATCAGGGGATAGAATGTTACATATTATTAGACACACACGGAGATTAACACACGAATGATGACCACAGACACGCACACATGTATACATATACTGTATGTATGTTTACATGCATCTATCCATATATTCATGCAAGATACTTTTCTCTTCCCCGCGGAGTCAGTCCGCGTCAGTCATGCTCTTTAACCAATCAGATGTGATCTTGCCATTTCAACCAATCATAACCCGCCATGAGCGCAGCCTAAATCCTGTTTACATGAAATAAACCTGCTCCCGAGCAGGTTTAAGCTTATGGACATGTTGCTATGACAGCAAGCGCGAGATTCGCTTCGAAGAACRAAACAATCCAAGATCAGGACAAATCCACAACAATCAAATCTAGCTAACTGAGTTAGCGACGTACGAAGAACGGACCCCAGGACAGTTTGGCACAAGAACAGTTTTTTCCCCACAGGCAATTTACCCCATGAACAGCTGAACATTCTTCTCACTATACAAAAATATATGTGCAATATTGTGTGCAATACCACAGATATTTATTTAACTTATTTGAAAATTTATCATATCCTACTCCATTTGATGTTAACCGTTTTCTTTAAAAAACAAACAAACAAACAAAAAATTCCTACTCCATTTGTTGTAAACTTTGTTGTGATTTTTTTTTTAGTTTGTCATGTGTTTTTTTTCTTGTCAGTTGTTTTGTTCTGGAAGCTCTGTCACTAAAACAAATTCCTTGTACGTGCAAGCGTACTTGGCAATAAAACTCTTTCTGATTCTGATTATAAATTTATAAATGGTCTACAGTTCTATTCCACATGAAAGTTTGATGTTCTAACTTAGTGAAAATTAAATTCAGTGTTGATAATATATTTAGTATATATACAGTGAAGCCTTGGATTGTGAGTAACTTGGTCTGCAAGTGTTTTGAAAGACCAGCAAAATTTTTTAAATAAATTTTACTTTCATAAACAAACATAGTGTTGAAATACAAGTAGAACACCTGCCGAGTGTAACTTGACCACAACTTAGACAAAATCTGGCTGGACATATATACAGACACAGACGGACATACAGACATAACATTTGCTGAGACTGGTTTCGCGTCCTCCAGTCTAAGAAATGTAACGATATCCTTGAAAGAACAAGTTTTGATCAAGGCACATATAAAATAAATAAACAAACAGGTTTATTTATAGGTATATAAAACATTTCTTTTATTTATATAGATATAAAAACAACTGTAAACTGTACAGTGGTGTTAAAAACATCATTGGTGGATATATAAATGGATATATTTGCGATTATAACAACTTTTTGACTTTAAATATGACAGGTTGTCAAAGAAGATTAAAAGGAAGAACAAAAGACAATTTCATCAGAAGCAACTTTAATGTATTCATTGTGACCTAGCTAATCAGCTATACTACCTACATTGTGTCCAAAATATGTCAGTTATCAGATTTTTAGCTTATAGACCTGTTGTATAAAAGCAATAGTCATACTCACAGTCAAAGTCATACATTTACATTGAATATCAGCACAGCTGTGATTAGCTAGTATACTCTTGAATTACAAACACACAGATACTAGTGATATTAGTGTTTGAGTCATGAAACAGAGTAAGCAAAAACATCAGAAATATGTTTGCATTATCATCATGTCTATATTGATAATAAATCTTTTGTCTACTTTAAATAAAACTGTTACCATAAAACAAATCACACAAATACATTATAAGAAACCTATAGAGAATGACCTAATTTGTTTGTTTATTTATTTATTTAATGCCCATCCTAAACTGATTTCAAAAAGGGCGATACAGATATAGTGTATATAATATACCGTATATGCAGCAATGTTTTTTGCTTTGTGCACACGTGCATACTCCAGAATCTAGTAGAAAGCATTCCCAGGGTAGAGGCTGTTACTACAACAAAGGGGGAACTGACTACACATAAATACAGTGGAACCTTGGTTTGCGAGCAGAATTTGTTCCAGAAGCATGCTTGTATAGCAAAACATTTGTATATCAAAGCGAATTTGCCTCGCTGCAAGAAATAATGGAAATTCAGACAATTAATTTCACAACCTAAAAATATTGATAAATTAGTTTATTAAAAATATAAAGTAAAATATATGTAAAAATAAAACTAATTCACTGCACTTTACCTACACACGGACACATGGAGACATACACACTAGCTTGCAGACATGTGGGGAAAGCTGGCTGCTTTGTAGGATGACTTTCTCCCTCTCTTGCTTGCACACACACACACACACACACACACACACACAAGATCGCAGGTGAGTCGCTATTCGGTAAACTTGTGTGTGTGTGTGTGTGTGTGTGTGTGTGTGTGTGTGTGTGTGTGTGTGTGTTATCCCATATACACAAACAAAATAAAAGATGCTGGGAAACAATTCCACAATTCTGCAGCATGACAGAAAAAAAAAAAAACATTGGCTCAGTTGTGATCATGTAGTGGTCGGTGTCAAAACAACAAGCCCATGCGTGCCACATGATACTCGATGATACTTGGTACTTGTACATCATGACTTGCTTGTTTATCAAGTAAGAATTTATTTAAAAAAAAAATAGCTCATCTTGCGGAATGCTCACAATCCGGGTTATTCACAACCCAAGTTTCCACAGTACCAATTTTAGAATATGAAATTAATCAAATACATAAATAGGTGATTATTAGATGGCTATATAGCAATATGATATAGAAGACAACTGCCAAGGTGTCCCTTACCGGGTTAGTACTGAGCAAGGTCCGTAACCCTCAACTGGTCACCAATGTAATGAAATACAAATGTAATTTGCTTTGGATAAATGACTGCATCTTATATCTTACCTCGATTAAAGTACAGGAGTTATAAACATATTCCTTTCATTTCTCAATAAGTAACTGACTATAAAACAACATTCAGATCAAACCTGAGCGCATCTAAAGTGGAATTTAGGTTCTCTGGCCTGTAGTGGTCTCCCTTGTGTCTCCTGATTTAATATTTTTGCGACAGAACACTTGCTTCACCCGGGCCATGTAGAATAAGGGCCCAATGCAGACTCCAAAATTGGGGAGAACACTGAACAATATTAAGAAAGTACATAGAAGGGAATTTATGTCTTTTCCACCAACGATTTTGATTATTAGAATAAACGGGGCCAGAGCCAGCATTGGCAAATAGATTATAGTTGAGGGCACCAATATTGCTAAAACATACTTCAGAGCTCGCTTCTTTACAACCGAATTATTTTGGTCCCCTTCACCTGGGCCCTTTTTACACAACACACAAACAATTCCAAACAGACAGCTCACCATGATAAAAAACATCACATTAATAATGATGGATATCACCAGAGCCATGTTAGCGAGGGTGTAGACAAAGATGGCACCTGACATAATACATGTGAGAAACCATATGATGGCAGAACATGCAGCACGATACTCCCACTTCCCCAGCTTTATAAAGAGCACAGGGTGTGCCACAGCCACATAACGTTCCAAGCACATACTGGTCAGCAGGAGTGGACAGCTGAAGTAACTGAGGTTGGCAAAGGCATTTGAAATGCTCAGGAGAAGTCCTGAGCGGGCATTAGCAATTGTAAGACTAATACCCAGTGGCAGACTGAGGCAATATAGCACACCGAGTAGGGCAAAGTTGAGACCTAAAACCTCAGAAGGTGACAGAGTCTTTCTGTTCTTGACCAACAGCCAGAGCAGTATTGCGTTTGCTGGGAGAGCCAGTATAAGCACAACTGTCTGGATAGGTGCCAGCAAAAGGGTCAGTCCAATTTCACCACAGTTAGCTATAAGATCAGCCAGAGTAGACAAATTCCTTAAGTTCAACTGAGTATAGGAATATTGGGAAAGATATATGGTTGTCGCATTGCTTCCATTTGCAGTTGGATATGCCATGATGACTGTTCTAGATGGAAAGAGCAGATTTGAGATATTATGTACCAGTGCATCTTTATTAGTATTAACAGCTGTTGTGTTTTATAAAAAGTAAATGTGAAACATTACTCATAAAAGTAATCTATACTGACCTTTTGTTGCAGTGTAAAAACTCTCTTCTGCTATCCTTGTGTCTTCTTCTGTTTTTGTTTCATGTATGAGTTCAGACTCCCTGGGTCATATAGTCTCTCTCCAGGGCATTTTGAATATTGGCACTGGATGACTGAACAAACTTACCTACCAAATCCCATCCAGAGTTTCTACATACATTAAAATGCACCACCCATTTTAAATCCAAGTTGGCTCGAGAGGCTCCATAATCATGGATCGTCTTAAAATAATACAGAAAAAAATTTCAGACCTACAGTAATAAATGGGTATTTATTACTTCTTATTTTAAGTTTGTAATTGGGCCAGGCATTCGGAATAAAATCTGTGCCAAGTTGTGTGGATCGGACAGTTTACTGTGGCAACTCCTTGGTGGTAAGACCAACAACAACAAAAAATCATGCCTTTTAAATATTTTATCAAGATTAACATAAACTAAGTACATTTACATCCTTATTTTGCATGTTATTAGCTGCAAAATAACATGAATAAATGATATCTATTCCATTCAAAGTAAATGTGCATATAGTTGAAGTCCTCTTTGTCAGCATTCACTACAGGTCATCCAACATTCATTCTCTGTCTCTGTGAAAAAGTCTACGAAAATGTGGATGATCATTCTTTAGAAATGATTAGCATGGTATAAGGCTGTGACTACAGGCCAGACCGGCTGATCTGGTCGCCGTGGGCAAAATAGGGCAGGCGTTAATGCAGAGGGGTTTATAAACAGAAATAATCTTTATTTTCATAAACTCAGACAAACAACGAAACTAAAACAAACTAAAACTAGGGAACGGAGCGCTGAACACAGGGAATGGGACAAGACGAGACGGGAACTAGAGATGAGACACAGACTGGAGATGAGACACAGAGACAGGAGTAGAGACAGGATGGATTAGTGGTTAGTTGGATTAGTGACTACCTGGAATATGGATGTACAGAATGATGACCTAACCCGGTTAGTATCTAAGGGAGTTAGTGGCTAACCGGGTTAGTACTGACCTACTAGGGGACCAGAACATAAGAGGCTAGGCTCACATGAGGCTATTCCAAACTACCGGCTAACCTACTGGCGACCAGAACCACTAACAGTCAATCCCACTAGAGGCTAGCCCTACTAGGGGCTAACCCTACTAGCAGCCAAGGCCTACTAGCGGCTAACCCTGCTAGAGGCTAAGCCCTCATGTGGCTACACAAATCTAAATAAACAAGGGAAGATACACACAAAGAATTAAACAAGAAGGCCGACACTAGGGACACACAGAACAGTACTTACACAGGAGGAGACACAGCCTAACTAAACAGTGAACAAGACAGCTCCATGAATCCATCTACATAGAATATAAAGAAAACCTAAAATAAAGCTCTTTTGAAACCAAGGTTACAAAACATAAACCAAAATACAAACTTAAAGAAACTAAATAAAACCAAAGGAATGCCCACTTGACAAAGGATAATGCTTGACCCAGTTTCCCAGAACAAACTGCTATTTATAAGGTGTTTAATGAGCCACCTCAGTTCAAGTGAGCCCACCCAACCATGGGTGAAGTGATGAAGCGTTTGAGTTGGGAGGTGTGGAATACCGGATGGATCCGGTAGGTGACAGGGTTGATCCGGAGAGTGACGTGGTATCGGCCAATGAACCTGGGTGATTTCTGATTTCTGGTAGATAGCCATACTTTGTCACCTACATTGTACCATCGTCCCAGCGGGTGTCGACGGCGATGTTGAATGGAGTAGCGGTGGTTGGCCTGTTGGATGGCGGCGTTTGCTTGGTTCCACAGCCGTCGACACCGGCGAATCAACTGTTGGGCCGACGGCACCCAACCTCCGGTTCTTGATGATCGAACATCGAAGGTTGGCATACCTCAAATGGGCTGAGATTGGTGACTGAAGAGACAAAGATTGTGAGATAACTCAGCCCATAGGAGATAGCGGGCCCAGGAGCGCTGGCGGTCGACAATGAAACATCTCAGGTAGCGCTCCAGTTGTTGGTTGGCCCGTTCCGTCTGACCGTTAGTCTGGGGATGATAACCAGAGGATAGACTACAGGTGGAATTGATCAGACGGCAGAAGGCCTTCCAGAACCATGCGGTGAACTGGGGCCCCCTGTCCGAGATGATGTCTTTTGGGAACCCATGCAGACGGACTACGTTAGACGTGCTCTAATATCAGCTCGGTTGTCTTTTTAGCTGACGGGAGTCCAGTGAGGGCCACCAGGTGCACATCTTTGGAAAACCGATCCACTATGGTCATGATGACGTTCTTTCCCCTTGGAGACCGGCAGGCCAATGATGAAATCAATGGCAATGTGCGTCCAGGGTCGACAGGGAACTGGGAGTGGCTGGAGTTCCCCTGGTGTTGGTTGGTTGAAGGTCTTGGCCCTGGCGCACACTGGGCACGCCTGGACGAACTCCTCGATGAACTTGGCCATTGAGGGCCACCAGAAAGTGTGCTGAATGCATTTAAGGGTGCACTGCGTGCCTGGGTGCCCTGACAGCGGTGAGGAATGGCCCCACTGGATGACGTCGGCCTTCATGTTCCCGGGTATGTAAAGTCGTCCAGGCGGCACACCTGCCAGTTTGGCCTGTGCCTGGCGAACCCTCGTCTCCAGTTCCCAATAGAGATGAGGATGATCTTGGAAGATGGCAGGACAAGCGCGGGGTCCGCCCGGGGGACATCCTCCTCGTGTTGTCGAGAGAGAGAGAGAGCTTTGATGTTTTTGGACCCCAGGCGGTATGATAGATGGAAGTCATAGTGCTCGAAGAACAGAGCCCACCGCGCCTGCCTTGGGTTGAGTTGTTTCAAATTCCTGATGGTGATGAGGTTTTGATGGTCGGTCCAGACAATAAATGGTTCTCTGGCGCCATTCTTCCAATGCCCACTTTATGGCCAGCAGCTCGCGGCCCCCTACCCCGTATCGCTGAGTGGGGTCAAATTTTTTGGAGAAGAAACTACAAGGGTGTAGTGGACCCCGTTGGGAGAGAACAGCCCCAGTGCCCACATTTGAGGCGTCCACCTCCACAACGAACTGTTGGTTAGCATCTGGATGGAGGAGAATTGGAGCGGTAGTGAATCGATGGCAAAGTTCGTGGAATGCGGTGATGGCAGTGGAGTTGAGTTGAAAGTGATGAGATGATGGGCGAGTCAGTGCGGTTAAAGGTGATGAAAAAGCGTGAAAAGCGCACTTCTCCAACATACAGTACATTCGGGGGCGAGCAATCTCTTGAGGACCGCACTGATGTGTTGGGTGTGTTCTTCGGCGGTGCGGGAGTAAATCAGGATATCATCTAGGTAGACGAATACCCATTGTCCCAACATGTCCCTGAGAACGCCGTTAATGAAGTGCTGGAGCGTTACAGAGTCCAAAAAAGATGACCAGTCTTTTGTAATGTCCAGTCGGGGTGATAAAGGCTGGGGTGATAAATGGGATGGCATTGGTGTCAACATCGGGTGCCTTGGACTCCCTAGAGCACGTCCCAGCTGGTGCCTGTAGGCAGAGTTCGAGGCAGGTCGGCCCCCATTGTAGGATCCGGTTTTGAGAACAGGAGATGAGAGGGTCATGTTGAAGTAGCCAGGGATATCCGAGGATGATGGGTGGTGATGAGATGGAAGTGAGGTGGAAGCGGATTAATTCTTGGTGTTGATCAATAGTGAGGGTGATTGGTCGAGTCTTGGTGGTGATAGGGCTGGAGGAAAGGGGCCGGCCGTCGACAGATGTTACTCGAACAGACTGGGATAACGTTTCAGTTTCCACCCCCAACTGTTTGGCATAAGAGGAGTCAATAAAGTTTCCGGCAGCACCGGAATTGATGAACGCGGAACTTTGGACTCGTTTGTGGCCCAATTGGAGGTGTACCTGAACCAAGAGACGCGAGACGCTGGGCGTGGTGGCGGCGAGATGAAGGGGACTGGGCGTTTCCTGGGCGTAGAGGCAAATGGCTCAATAGTGTGCCTCCGACCGAGTGGTTATGTCGCCTCACCATAACATGCCTTGGACTGTTTTTAATCTCTCTATACACAACAAATGAAAATACAAATGGTATATTTTTTTTATTTTCATTTTGTATTCAATTTTTAGATTTTATTTAAAAATAAATACCCCAAAAAAATGTGTATAGAGTGATTACTACAATACAATTCATGTTATGATAAGGAAAATCTCAATGTGTTCCATTCCAGGGATTAAAAACGGTAACAATTTCAATTTTAGAATCTGGAATCCAGAAGATGAAGATTAAAAAGAGGCCTGAAGCACTGCTGGTCTTCAGAAGAGCCTCAGATCCAAGAGGGTCTTAAAGTGGGGAGGGGTGTATTTTAGTTTCTCTGAATGTATAGTATGTAATGTATGTAACCGCTCATGATGAAATTATTTGCATTTGAATGTTTCTGACATTGTAAAGCAGACACAGTAACGCTACAACATGATTATCTTCATCACTACACAGTAAACTCTAATGCTCAATGTAATTAAACACACTAAGTACTGTTAACTTAAATAATTGAATGAGTAATAATTGAGTATTCGGAACGTTTTGGCATTTATGARTTTGTAGAACTGACACTTTCCAAGTTAGCTGAACAAATTCAACAAACTTAAAAAATTATGATGTAACTGATTACCTCAAATATTTTTTAGTTTTGCCAACTTAATCGGGTTTACAGACCCTGAGTTACACTCCCCGCTGTATTTTATAGCGTGGGGAGAAGCCCGGGATCATTAGCTGCGATAGCTCACCAGCCGTGCCTAATTCCGTGGCCCTGCTTCTTCGCGCACCAGCAGAAGGAGAGGCCGCCTAGCTACAGTAGTGATTGAGGAGCGATATTGATTTGGGCGCACTAGCCTGAGAGGCCGCCTAGCTAGTGAGCGAGGAGCAGCCCATCACAGGCGCATGCCGTGACAACTTGTAACACAATAACAATTATCTTTCGAACATTTTGCAGGCTGCCGTTTGGAGGAAACAGATAATAAAGAATAAACCAATTGTTGGGTCAAAATAACCCAACCAGGTGTTAATTTGTAAATGACTCAATGTGTTTAAAGTACCCGAAATAACCCAGAATTTTGACCCAGCATAAACAACCCAACAATGTGTTTACAAAAACAACACAGCATTTTTAGAGTATTTTTTGACTGCTACACTGTAAACCCGATTAAGTTGGCAAAACTCCAGTTAGTTGAGATAATCAGTTACATTGTAAGTAAAGAGCGACTTTTTAAAGTCCAGTTTCCCCCCAACAGACCCCGAGAAACACTCCCCGCTGTGTTTGATAGCTCGGAGAAAAGCTCAGGATCATTAGCACAGATAGCTCACCAGTTGTGCCTAGTTAGGCGGCCCTGCTTCTTCGCATACCTGCAGTGTGCACCTAGGCCGCCTACCTAGTGAGCTTCGGAATGAGTGGGGAGCGATATTGATTTGGGCGCACGCCCATCACAGGTGCGCGCCGTGAAAAGTATACATTTACTTTGCTTAAATTTGATGCRAATAAGAAAYGGCTRTATGTATTACTATAATTTTAGTACTGTGATTATATTTTATAAGGTTTTGTTAGCAGTGACAAAAATGACGGGGGGTCATTATTTATTAAAGAAAATTATGATGATCATAACATCGTACTGCATTTCATTCCCACACTACCGCAAAAACACAAGCGGGGCTGAATGACAACGACATCTGCTTACACAGTAGCACGTCTTGACAATGTTTTAATTTTATAGTCATTTAGTTTAATTTATTTCGGTATTATCTACTACAAATTTAAAGCACACAACATTTAAGATGACCCAAAACCCTACGGTAATCAGTTACATTTAAAAAAAAATGAATGATAGTTCTGTTTATTTAAAATTGGAAACATAAATTTTTGAGTTTGTTGAACAAATAAAAAAAAATATATTGCAACCCTGCGCGGAAATCGAACCGGGGGTCTTCAGCATGGAAGGTGAGACACTTAACCACTGCGCCACGAGAACTCTATAGAGATTACATTGGTGGAAGTTTTACTTAAGTTATTGTTACTCAAACAAATAACTGTACTCAAACAATTATTTAGGTAAACAGTACTCAATGTGTTTAATTACTTTGAGTATTAGGGTTTACAGTGTACACGCATAGGCTTTCTAATTACACATGATAAATGTTAACATTTACTTTGCTTAAATTCGATACTAATAAAATTTAATTCTACATTTGTACTRWAATTTTAGTAYTGTTATTATGAATTCGWTTAAGTACAATGTTACACTTGATTTTATCTGCTACTACGTGCAGCTCTAAAGGAGCTGCGGCTCATTAATCCTTGAGAGAATGAAATAAGGTCTGTTATATAGTTATATAGCGCCACTCAGTGGTCAAAGCCAGCAACTGCATACCGTTGCCATGAGGTGCGACGGCGAAACTAGAAAACTGGTCTTCACACATCTGTAGGTCATCAAAGGCGGTGATGGCGGCGGGGTTGAGGCTGAAGTGATGAGAAGAGGGTCGAGCCAGAGCGGTTAAAGTGGCGACAACCGTACCGTAGTCCCGGATAAAGCGACAATAGAAGTTCGCAAACCCGAGAAACTATTGAAGTTGCTTGAGGGTCTTGGGTAGGGGCCAATGACGCACAACTTCCAGTTTCTGCGGGTCCTTTGCCACAGCCTGGGGCGAGATGACAAAACCCATGAACGTGGTGGAGCACTCGTGAAAGGCGCATTTTTCCAACTTACAGTACAGTTGGTGGGCGAGTAATCTCTTAAGGACTGCTCTGATGTGCTGGGTGTGTTCTTTGGCGGTGTGTGAATAAATAAGGATGTCGTCCAGGTAAACGAACACCCACCGCCCTAGCATGTCTCTAAGGACATCGTTGATGAACTGTTGGAAGGCGGCGGGTGCTTTACAGAGTCCGAATGGGATGACCAATCTCTCGTAGTGTCCAGTAGGTGTGATGAAAGCCGTCTTCCACTCATCGCCCTCTCTGATGTACACCAAGTTGTAGGCGCTCCGGAGGTCCAACTTTGTGAAAATGGTGGCGCCAGAGAGGGCGGCCAGACCTGAGTTGGTTAGAGGCAAAGGGGGTCTGTTCTTAATGGTGATGTTATTAAGGCCCCGATAATCGACACAGGGACGTAAGTCGCCCCCTTTCTTCTTCACAAAGAACAACCCCGCGGCGGCAGGCAGTGAGGAGGGCCGGATGGTGCCGTGGCGAAGGGCGTCAGAAACATATCTCTCCATTGCCTGCATCTCAGCGGCGGAGAGGGAGTAAAGATGGCCGCGGTGGGGACCGAGCCTGGCTGAAGTTCGATCGTCAGGTCGTAGGGGCGATGAGGAGGAAGGTGTGTGGCTCGTCTCTTGCAGAATACTTCAGCCAGGTAGGTGACGGGGATGGCACATTGGGTGCCTCGGTCTCCCTAGAACACGTCCCAGCCGGAGCCCGCAGGCAGAGTTTGGTGCAGGTTGGCCCCCACTGCAGGATCCAGTTTTGCGTCCAGGAGATGAGGGGGTCATGTTGGAGCAGCCAGAGGTGTCCGAGGATGATGGGTGACGATGAAATGGAGGTGAGGTGGAACTGCATCCGTTCATGATGTTAGCCGATGACAAGGGTGAGCTGCTGAGTCTGATTCGTGATGGGGCTGGAGGAAAGGGGCCGACCGTCGACAGATGTGATGTGAACGGGCTGGGATAACGCCTCAAGTTCCACTCCCAGTTCTTTGGCAATCGATGAACGCAGTACTTCCGACCCGTTTGTGGCCAAACTGGAGGTGTATTTGGACCGTGAGATGGGAATTATTGGGTGTCGTGACCAAGAGGTGGAGAGGGCTCGGTGAACTGCCCCGTTTGCTCACCGGGCCTGAACGTTTCCCGGGCGAAGTGGACAGATGGCCCTGTGGTGCGCCGCTGACCCACAGTAGGCGCACAGCCCTTCTCTGAAGCCTCGTTCCCGTTCTGCAGCAGTCAAGGAGGCGCGTCCTAGTTGCATGGGTTCCCCAGCTCCGGTGTTAACCACGGCGGGAGATAGAGGTCCGACGGGTGCCATGGCGGTGGAGGTGAAGGAAGGACGAATCTCAGGAACCGGGGCGTGAGGGTATGAAGGTGATGTAGTGGGTGGCAGGGTCTGGGGAGCTGGCCTGAGAGAGCAGGCGCTGGTCAATGCGGAGGGAGAGCTGAATCAGTCCTTCCAGCGTGGCGGGAATCTCTCGTCCGGCGAGTTCATCTTTGATCCGTGAGGCCAGTCCCTCGTAGTAGGCCGTCCGGAGGGCGGCGTCTCCCCAGGTGGTCTGCACGGCTAGAGTGCAAAAGTCTGCTGTGTAGCAACTCATGGACGACCCTCCCTGCCGCAGATGATATAATTTGGTGTCGGTCTCCACCTCAGCAGCAGGATGTTCAAATGTTAGTTTCAGTTGACGGGTGAACTCTCCGTATGAGTAGGCCGTGTCTGAATCTGATCTGAGGACCGCCGTGGCCCACTCAGCTGCCTGCCCGGATAGCAACGAGATGAGAAGTCGGTCAGTGGAGTATTTGGTGGAATTAAACTCAAACACATGTTTATATTAGGATATACAGTGGAACCTTGGATTGTGAGCGTAATTCATTCCGGCAGCATGCTTGTATATCAAAACACGTGTGTATCAAAGTGAATTTCCCCCATAAGAAATAATGAATATTTTAATGTCACTGTAAATACTGGCATGTATTTGTATTTGCATGTATTTGTATCTTTGTATAGTACTATGTCACTGCCCTCACACACACAAAAAAAAATGTAAATTAATTCTGTGTCCCTCTTTGCAAAGCCTCTACGAAATTTAACAGTTGTTTAAGCTTCCACAGTGTCTCACACCAGAGAAAGATATCAAAAGACAAGTGTATAGATAAGGGCACGTATATGCAGATAACATGTTATCAGGGGATATCAAGGGATGTTTTCTCCCCCTCATTTTTTTGTGGTTGCTGCATTTATGAGAGACTTTCAAAAGTTGATGGATAGTTCAGAATGACAACAATGACTTCATAACTGATCAGATGTTTGCTGATGATACTGACAGTTATATGGACAATTACACTAAAGCTACAGATATCCTCTAACGATGGACCTCAAGCTAATGTTCACACTAATGGAATCCAGCTTTAACAGGTGCAAGAGTTCAAATACAAAGCCAGATTGGACAAGCAACTACAGCATACTGTATGACACAATCAAGTGGTGACTTTGGAAGAACATATACCTCCGGACCAAATTCTATGTTCTTAAGGGATATCAAAGTCTCTTTTGAACACTGATCCTTCCAATTTTGCTTTACAGATCCAAAACATGAACGGTTCTTAAAGTCGAATCTGAACAAACTCGAGATGAATTCAGGTGTTCCAATCATTTCCATGGTTACAGATGTATAAAATCAAGCACCTAGGCAGACTGCTTCTACAAACATTTCTGGAAGAAATGGTGTGCACTGAGCTCTCAGGAGCTCAGTGCATTCCAGCATGGTACCGTGATAGGATAACTGTTAATGGTATTACAAAAATGGAAGTAATTGGAAATGACAGCAACTCAGGAATGAAGTGGTAGGGCATTACAGAGTAGGGTCAACGGATGCTAAGATGCATAATGCACAGAGATTGGCAACTTACTGCAGAGTCAATAGCTACAGACCTCCAAACATGTGGCCCTCAGATTAGCTCAAGAACAATGTGCAGAGAGCTTCATGGTATAGGTTTTCATGGCCGAGCAGCTGGATCCAAGTCTTATATCACCAAGTGTACTGCAAAGCGTTGAATATAGTGGTGTAAAGCACGTCACCACTGGACTCTAGAGCAGTTGAGAGGTGTTCTCTGGAGTGACGAATCACACTTCTCTGTCTGGTAATCCGATGGATGAGTCTGGGTTTGCCAGTTGCTGGGAGAAAGGTACTTGTCTGACTACATTGTACGAAGTATAAAGTTTGGTGGAGTGGGGTGTGAGGGTTCTTTTTCAGGAGTTGGGCTCAGCCTCTTAGTTCCAGTGAAAGGAACTCTTAATGCTTCGGCATACCAAGACATTTTTAGACAATTTCATGCTCCAAACTTTATGGGAACAGTTTGGAGGTGGCCCCTTCCTCTTACAACATGACTGTGCACCAGTGCACAAAGCAAGGTCCTTAAAGAGATGGATGAGCGAATTTGGTATGAATACTGCCTGATCTCAACACAATAGAAAATCTTTGGGATTAATTAAAGTGGAGACTGCGAGCCATGCCTTCTAATCCAGAACCAGTGTCTGAGATTCTGGAAGAATGGTGTAAAGTTTTAAAATTTCGTAGTAGAAGTAGCGAGTTGCTCGGTCTGTCCGTTGTGCTTCGGTAAGCTTTTCTGGCGCTAGGAGAGACTCAGTAAAACACACACGTTGTCTGTCAGAAAGGTCTCTGTTTATTAAAAAATGGGGTTTATATATGTTTGACCAACTGCCTGTGCCACTGACATATCTTACTACAAAGAACATAAACTATTTTAAATGTCCTGGTGAGATCCTGAAGAATCAAAGGAGAGGAAGACAGAGAGGTGTCCGTCCAGAGAAGGATCACAGGATGTTGGCTCAAGTTAGGGGGAGAGGGGGAAGGACACAGAGAGAGATAGAGAGAGAGACATAAAGAGAGAATGGGAAGGTGAGCGTGGGAGCGTTCACACCTTTAGGAACAGATGCAAGAGGAGAAAGGAAGACAGCAGCAAGAAAGATTTAACATGTTAATATCAGATCTATGAGGAAGAGAGCAAGAGAGTAGAAATAACTCCTTTATATATAAAATAATTCTAACAAATGGTAAAAATAAATTGTTAAAAATTGATAAGCACAGTCCTAAACTTTGTGGAAAGCCCTACCAGAAGCTTTTTACTTACGGTACAGTAGCTGCAAAGGGTGGGCCAACATCTTATTAAACCCTATGGATTAAATTCATATGCATGTGAAGGTATATAAAATACTCACACAGCCCATCAGGCACCTACAGTACGCAATGTCATGGTCAGAATCAGTCACACTTTTTCTTCATAGTAATTGGAAACCTTAAATATAAACTATAGATCCTGACATGTTCAGTGTATGGATTTTTTATGTGCTGCTACATTCACTGACTCACTGATTAGATATGTGCAATAAAGTGCAGGTATATTGTTATTCCTAATAAAATGGATTCTCTACAATTATCCTCCTGCTTGCGCTGTCATTCTTACTGTAATTAATATTTTGGGAAAGCCTTTTGAAGTTGCATGCCTGGACAAAGTCTTAGCATGCTTATTTGGGTTACCAGCATGCTTTTCTTATTCAGTGCTTTGCATACCTGCATGTTTAGATTAGTAGTATATTTTTCTATTTAACATGTGGTTCATTTGCTGGTTATTACTATACAGTACATGCTGTTGACCATGTTTCCAACTAATAAACAGCTATTACATAGGAAAATAATTTCTCTATGTGATTCAGCAATGGCAAAGAAAATGTAAGGAAATCATCCTTCGACAGGACTCAAACCACTCTATGAGGACATGGGTATGGTAAAATTCCACACTGTCCTATACAATCCCAAATCACACACAAGACATTCTGGAGGCATTGTAAAATCCAATTCACTCATATCCCCTTACAGAATGCCAAATCTTACCTGTTGCTTTGATAGAATATTCAAACAATAGATAATAATGTATCATGGAGAGGTCATGATTCATCAAGTGATTACTTTTTAAAGACTGTCTTTGAATGCATTTTTTTGTCAAAGCAATTATAAATCGTCCACAGTTTATTCAACGGTAAATGCTGTGGAGTGCTCAAAATGCTTGTTATAAAACAACTGTAAAGGTTATTACCATATTATTAACAGCATAATTAGTGGACATATTCATTGATAAATTTTTAATTCATATAGTTTGTCTTTTCTTTTCACTAAAAATAAGAAAGCTTTGCAGGGAAGATGAAAAAGAAGAGAAGCCAATTCTCACAAGAATAAACTTTAATGTATAATTCAATGTGAGCTACAGTATATTACCTATATTTTGTCCAAAATGTGTCAGGTACTACATTTTTGGCTTATGGACCTGGTATATTAAAACAATAATCACACTTGAAGTCACAGTCATACATTTACACTGAATATTAGGACAGTTTTGATAAGCTTCTGTACTCAGCCTATGGCTTCATGGCGACACTGAATTACAATTGCACTGATATTTAGTATGCTTGCTCATGTGATAACAGTGATGCATGAAACATGGAAAGCAAAACATTAGAAATATCTTTGTATTATTATCATGACTGTTTTAATCCTAAATCTTTTGTTTCAAACCTAAATAAGAATATGTTAACAGGAAACATGCAGACAATCATTGGTTAATTCACACTTTACATAGCATTTGTAGCAGATGAGCCAAGCAATTTTTATGTCTTTGGTTAGAAAAACAATAACTCACAAAACATGGCCATCTAAAGTGATTAGTTTACTTCAATGTTATACAATAAATGTAGCTGTTCAAAAATTCAGTACTAGCAGGCTGGCCATCTCACCAATAGTTATATGAATGTATGAAACACAATATGTGGATTTTGGTTTCTCTGGACTGTAGTGGTCTCTTTTGTGTTTTCTGATTTATTATTTCTGCGACAGAACATTTGCTTCACCCAGGCCATGTAGAACAAGGGCCCAATGCAGACTCCAAAATGGGGGAAGGAAACAAACATCAGCAGACAAATACATAGAAAGGAATTAATGTCTTTGTTAGCAAGCATTTTGATTATCAGAAAAAAAGGAGCCAGAGCCAGCTTGGGCAAATAGATTATAGTTGAGGGCACAAATACCGCAATAATATACAGGGTGATCCATTTATATGGATACACCTTAATAAAATGGGAATGGTTGGTGATATTAACGTCCTGTTTGTGGCACATCAGTATATGTGAGGGGGCAAACTTTTCAAGATGGGTGGTGATCATGGTGGCCATTTTGAAGTCGGCCATCACAGTTACCGTATCCTCTTGTGGTGGAATATAAATGGCACTGATTATTACTGATGTAAACTCCCGAAGGAGATAAAAAGGACGACACTTGATAGTCAATAGTTCCAGGTTGGATGTGCAGGAATGTGTAAGAGGAACAACACTCTGTTCACCATTAAACACACGCCGTGTAAGAGGAACAACGCTCTGTTCATCATTAAACACACGCCGCCTCCCCTTGTCTTCCCCGAGTCCCGTGTCCTGTCCATGTGGTGAACCGAGAAGAACTCGGCTGGCTGGATCGCGTGGTCCAGCACCGCTGGGTTCAACCATGTCTTGGTGAAGCATAGGAGATTGCAGTCCCGAATGCCTCTCTGGAACTTTATCCTGGCCATGAGGTCATCGAGCTTGTTTCCTAGGGACTGGACATTGGCGCGCAGGATGCTAGGCAGAGGTGTGTGGTGTGCACGGGCTCTCAGTCTGTTCCTGATGCGGCTTGTTTCCCTCAGGGCCGCTGCTTCGCGTCGCGTCCTTTGTTTCCCTCAGGATCTCACTTGGCCAGCTCGGATCCGGAGTTAAAAATGTTGGATTGTGAGTACATCGTAGACCAATAGAAATATGACTATCTCTATCGTACCTAATGCACTCAATTGGTGATGAATTAGCCGATTCATTATTGAAAACTAACTTAAAAAGCGAAAACAAGGTAAAATAGGTCGCAGCAGTCGTGATGACAGCCGACCTCACCGGTGCCATCTTGTTCCGCAAAAGAAAAGGGTAAAAGAATAGAGCGTATTTGTGGGTGAGCAGCACACCTGAGTTCCTACTCTGTTCGCTCCTTGTCACGCACACACTTCCGCAGCGCTCACACTGGGGGAAGGCCAGCAACTCTTAAAAGGGCAACATGCATACATAATGTGGTACACAATTGTGGCCATTACAATGGCCAGGGGTTTGCTTCCTAAGAATTTGATGGCATTTGCTTTCAACTGGGTCTGCATCAGTGTCATCTTTTTTGTCAGTCTGCATCATTCTTATAAGTTTAGCGTGCTTGTTCTCCCCACCCATCAATCAATGAGTGCATTGTTTTCCGGCTGCAATTTTTTCCCTTCCCCGTTGCATTATTTTTTATTAATTTTCATTTTCATTCATAATTTTTTTTTCTCATTACTTTATACGATTTCAAATGTATTGAAGTACAATACTTCAAACAAAACATACTTAAGTAAAAGTAAGATTACAGATTTTAAAAACTGCAGTGGAACCTTGGATTACGAGCATAATTCATTCCGGAAGCGGGCTCATATTCCAAAACACCAAATCAATAAAATAAGAATCAAAATCGATCCGTAAGAAATAATAAAAACTCTAATTATTCATTCCACAACCCAAAAAACAAACAAACATAAAAACAATACAATATATAAAGTAAAAATAAAACAAATTAACCTGCACTTTACCTTTAAAAAAAGTTCAAATAAATTCTGACAGATAAGTGTTTCTGTTTATTTGCGCAAGTGCTGTGTATGTGTGTGTGTGTGTATACACTGTTTTTATTAGCACGGAACATTGCTAATGTCAGTAGTAGAGCTACTGTGTTAGTACTGCTAATCTGTGTAGAGCAGATACTGTGTGTCTGTATGTGTGTGTGAAGCCAAGGGGGGGTGGAGGGGGAGGGGTTGTTGTAAAGGCAAGAGAGAGAGTGTGTGCGTGTGTGTGAGGCACGGTGTCAAATTACATGTGCACACATAGGACTAAGGACATGCTGAAACAGGGAGGAAGATGTTGATTATACCAGTAAGAGACAAGCACTAACACACAGCAGGGGAGACGATTACCCACAATTCCACAGCGCAAGAGAGAGAAAAACCATTGGCTCACGCTCTGTGTCAAAATAAGAAGCGCATGCACATGATACTCGGTACTCATAATCCAAGACTTGCTCATTTTTAAAGTCAAAATTTATTAAAAACCTTTGCTCGTCTTCCAGAACACTCACAAACCGCATTACTCTCAATCTGTGGTTCCACTGTACTTTAAAAAGTAGAAGTATACAAAAAAATACTCTATTACGGTAACACGAGTAAATGTAATTTGTTACTTTCCACCTTTGGATATAATTGACATGATTGATTGATTGATTGATTGATTAGGTGGTTGGATGGGTGGTTAATTGATTTGTGAGCAACTACTAGCAGTAATACAAATAGACTGTATTTATGGCAACATTCTGTCGAAACCATACAGATTAAAAGGCCATAATTGCTTTAAATAATACAGGGAAAAAATGCATAATATTGTCATTAAACCTTAAAATATTTTTAATATTTTTTTTCACAACATAGATTATTTCATGTTCCCTACAATGTACCTGCTAATGCTCCAGCTGAAAAAAAGATTGAAATTCACTGTTGTATTCTGCTGTTAGCCAGTCAATGTTTGGCATATGGAGCATTTGATGCTTTTCTATTCACCAAATTTGTAAAAAGTGGTTATTCGAGTTAATGTCAGAATTGTTGTAAAACAGTCTGGCCATTCTTATCAAGAAGCAGTGGGAGAACGCAAACAAAACACACAGAGTTAAAGAACTGGTACTGTAGGGATAATGTATATATATGGAAGACAATAAGCTGCCTGGTGAAAATTACTTTACAAATAAATGGTGTGCCCCTCTTTGCACAGTCTCTACAATTTAATAGCTGTTTAAGCTTACATAGCACTAAAATTAGATGCAGTATTTGCTTGAATCTTTGTTCGTCAATACCTGTTTTAACATATGTATGAGGAAGCACACAGTTAGAACCATTTTTGTTTATATCCATCAACAGTTTCTGAACTATTGACACCAGCTCCTGTTGTGGGGTTATCATGAAACAATATAGATGTTTATACAGTAGGTATTAGGCTAAACACACGTGTACATTATATGCATCAAAAAATGTCTTTTAGTTACTTTTGTTCTGTTTCGAAATTTGAAGGAATGGTAGGCAAAACAACTTTTAAAACAATACTTACATGTGTTAAGGTGCAAGTGATGACTCTATGTTGCAGTGTCCAGCAATTTGTATCTGCCCCTGTTTTTATTTCATGTACAGAATAAAATCCATCATTGTCAAAGAATCTCTTTGAAAGGTATTTGACTATTGGCAATGGATGAATGAAAAAAACTTATCTATCAAATTCCATCCAGAGATTCGATGTACATTATCAGACACCTCCCATTTTAAATACAGATTAGTTCTGGACCTACTCACAATGTGAAGGTTGTTTGTGACTAAAATTAAGCCATATGAATACATTAAACAAATGATATCTTTAAAGTCAGGAATGCAAGAATAAACATGTACTTAATCTGGGCAGTTTATGATGAACGAAGGGCGTCAGTAAATAAAACACAAACAAACCCATTAGTTAGAAACTTAACTGAATAATTGTAGTAATTAGATTGTTAGGAGAAAAGCAAGGGGTTCTCCCATTAAAAAAAGTGAAAGATGTCCTAACAAAAATATGGGATAATTAATAGCATGGTGTCTTAATAAACGTATGACATAATACACTCAGCAATGAATCTATATCAGAGAATAAGTATCACCAAATACTGTACATGATGGCAAGCTTCACTATATTAGATTATAGGAAACCCAGCACCAGAATTTAAAATTCAAAATAATATAATATAAATGCACTAAGCACAAAAATATTAGGTATTAGGTATTTTATTACTCCTTGAAAGTAACGCATGACCAACCAGGATGAATCTGCACATTATATGCTAATTATTGTTAGTCAGCTATAAAGTATTTTTGCATGCCAAATTTTTACCTCAGACATTAAGTGGGGTCATAGTAAATATATTTTTGTCATGAGAATCCTGACAAAGCACAATTGAACTACCTTGATAATACAAATGTGTTCAGCTTGCTGAATAGTTAGACTATACTTAAGGTTAATGTAAAGGAACAATTTTATATACAAATTTCAGAATACAGTAAAACTCCTCTTCTTTCCCCCCACCTCGCTTTTTAAGTTTCACAACAAACACACACAACGGAAACACTGTTTTAACGGGAAAAAAATAAATCTCTCTAATGACACTCGTGTGAGCGCAGACTAACGGAATCACTGCTGTAAAGTAAAAAAACAACAACAAAAAAAACAAATAAACCAGAACCTTACCTTTTGAAAAGAATCGCAACAGAGCAGAGTTTCTGTGTAGAGCAGAGTGTGTGTGTCTGTGTGAAGCGGGGGAGGGGGTTGTAAAGGTGAGAGAGTGTGTATGTGTGTCGTTGTCAAAAAACTTGGCACTCGTAAACCAAGACATGCTCGTTTTTCAAGTCAAAAATGTATTAAAAATGTTTGCTCGTCTTGCGGAACACTCGTAAACCGAGTTACTCGCAATCCGAGGTTCCACTGTATACAAAATATATTTGTACCCGAACCCTGGCGGTGCAAGGCAACAGTCAAGTCAAGTCAAGACAATTTTATTTATATAGCGCTTTTAACAATTGACATTGTCGCAAAGCAGCTTTACACAATAAAAAGAAGTAAGTTTGTATGCAATGTAAATGAATCAAAATGATAAGATTATCCCTGATGAGTAAGCCAAGGGCGACGTTGGCGAGGAAAAACTCCCTGAGATGGTAATAGGAAGAAACCTTGAGAGGAACCAGACTCAACAGGGAACCCATCCTCATCTGGGTGATAACGGATAGCAGGGATTGATCAGCATAAAATCATAAAATTAAAAGGAGTCCAGTTTGTTCCTGGAGGCTCAGGTAGACTGTAGGAGATTCCAGTCCTGAGCTATCGAACAACTGAAGTCACAGGTCCCCAGAGCATCAATCGAKGATAGGACAGTCTTAATGGAAACTATCCCCACCCACCATACGAATCCAGGCAGAACACACGGGGCATCCATGCGACGAGATCTCCAACCAGAAGCAGGACTCCAGGACGGGTTAGACGGCTCCAGAGGGCAGAGGGGTCTGGATCACTGGCAACTCAGGAGCGAACATGTATAGCTCGACAGAGAGACAGAGAGAGGGAAAGGAGAGAGAGAGAGAGAGAGGAGAGAGCAGAAAAGGAGAGAACAGAAAATAAGGAGAGATGGCAGTTAGGTCTGGTCACAGTCAACATGTATAAGGTGAATGTATATTAGTGCAAAGTGCAAGCAGGGACTCCGGCAGGACTAACTATAACAGCATAACTAAAAGGGAGAGCCAGAAGGAAACACAAACATGAGGGGGAACTGAGATGTAAAGCAACCGATCACCTCACCGTCAACAAACCTGAGTGA
>QMIH01000074.1:237285-249467 GCA_003987875.1 Clarias batrachus
GGGGTCTGTGAATGATGATTAGCGGGATCGACTGAGCTGACTTTGTTGCTATAGAGAACTTCAAATGCATTAAATTTAAAACTGTGTTTTTGTACGAGAGACAGATTATGGTTATAAATAACTGCGACTCCTCCTCTACTAGTTAGCCGAGGCTGGTGTATGTAGCTGTATCCAGGAGGACTAGCTTCATTTAGAGCTACATACTCGTCCTGTATAATCCAGGTTTCTGTTGAACATAACATATCAAACTGCTGATATGTGATCGTTTCATTAACAATAACCGCTTTAGATGAAAGAGATCTAATATTATCAGTCATAGCTTCAGATCAGAGGTGCTGCGCATTCAGTGTGATCTGAGTTTGTGGTATCTATGTTAATTAAATTACTAAAACAGACTTTGAGTCTTTGTAAATTTATGTTTAGCTCGGGGAACAGACACAGTCTCAATATGATGAACCCTGAGTGACGACTCTATACAGCTAGCAGAGGGTTGGTTTAGCCTGTCTGTCTGCTCCCTGGCTTGGGCTCTGGATTGTCAGTGGGATGGACACCGTCCCACCCTAACAGGCCAGTTTTGCCCTCAAAGGTCTTCCAATTGTCTATGTAGCCCACGTTGTTTTCGGAGCACCACCTGGACATCCAGCGGTTCAGCGACCATAACCTGCTGTAAGCTTTGTCGCCACATATCATTGAGATGGGACCAGAGCAAACTACTTCATCGAACATTGCCTTCGTTAGTTTAAACACCTCTGTAAAGTTATGCTTGCTAACCTCTGACTGACGAAGGCGTATATCGTTAGCTCCAGCATGTACCACTATCTTAGAGAACCTATGCTGACCTAGAGCCCTAAGATTACCTGCTATGTCCGGTGCTCTGGCTCCCGGGATACACCTGACCGCTGGCGCTGGCACCCCTAAAGGCCTAGCTAATTTCACATGTCTCAGTATAGAGTCTCCTATAACCAGAGCTCTTTCAGGTTTCTCAGCGGGTGCATCACTGAGGAGAGCGAACCTGTTGGACACGTGAAGCGCAGAAGAGGTGTGCTCCGGTGGGCTAGCCTTAGCGTTAGCTTTGRCTGAACRAGTATGCCKCCGAGTCGTCACCCACTCGCCCCGCTGTGAGGCTCTACTGCCGGAGTCAGGGGATGATTATCTCCACCTGCGGCACCCAGACTTTCCGCTACAGGATTAATGCTGCTCTCGCGCTCTTTAACCCTCTCTAAAGTCTGGATGCGCTCTTCTAATGCTACTATCTTCTACGTCAGGGTGCTAACTAACACACACCTATCGCAAATAAAATTATCACTAATGACAGAGGAAGAATGTCTAAACATCCTGCACTCCACACACTGAGCGAGCTGAATGGTAGACATAATAACGTACCTTTGTCTCTCAAAAAGCGCAAAAAAACGGATAAAGTCCAGTAGTATTAAAGTGTAAAAACTAGTTTGTTATTTAGTAAAAGCAGGAAAAATATATCATTATAAAAAACTAAACAAAATATAATCTAAAACACTGTTACAAACAGACAAGGAACTTTCGCGGGAACAATACGAAAAACAGGAGACTATGTCACCAAACGGGAAGTCTAGAGTGGCCGAGTTACTAACCTGTGTAAGTATTGTGTGTGTTAGGCACTACTACGGCATGGAGACCTTCACTCACTATCAGTGCAAACCACTTCACCACCGTGCCTCCAAAAAAAAAAAAAAAAGAAATTAATGAAAATGAAAAATAATAAAAATAATGCAACAGAGAAAGAAAAAAAATTGCACCCCAGAAACCACTGCAATGATTGATTGATGTGCAGGGAGAACAAACAGAGAAAACAGTTGTCCGTGATACAGACCCAGCTGAAAGCGAAATGCCATCAAATTCTTATGAAGCAAACCCCTGGCCAATGTAACTGTCACGGGTCTAGCTGGTGGTAGCGGCTAGACCGGCTGATGGTGTGGTTGCCGTGGGCATGAGGGTAGGCATGAAGGCAGAGGGGTGTATGAACAGAAAGTCTTTTTATTGACAAACTGAAAAACAGACACAAACAAACAAAGGAACAAACAAACTCAAACTAGGGCTCAGGAAAAACACAGGGAACCAGGAGCTGACACAGGGAACGGATACAGAACTGGGGATAAGGAAACATGGAGCTGGAGCTAACTAAGGACACATAGGGGAACTAGAGACAAGACTGGACAGGACGTGACTGGAACTAGAGATGGGGTGAGGATTGGAGAGACAGGACTAGACAGAACAGGGCTAGACAGGACAGGGCTAGACAGGACAGGAGACAAGCCTAGACAGGAGTAGGAGCACAGAGACTAGAGACCGGATGGGTTAGTGGTTAGTGAAGTTAGTAGCTACATGGAATACTGGGACACTGGATGCTGACCTAACCGGGTTAGTATCTATGGGATTAGTAGCTAACCAGGTTAGTACTAGACAGGAACTAGGGGACCGGAACTGGAACACAAAAGGAAAGGGACACATGAGGCTATACCAAACTAGCGGCTAACCTACTAGCGACCAGAACCACTAGCAGTCAATCCCACTAGAAGCTAGCCTACTGGAGGCTAACCCTACTAGGGGCTAACCCTACTAGCCGTCAAGGCCTACTAGCGGCTAACCCTGCTAGCGGCTAAGCCCTCATGTGGCTACACATACAAAGGAACCAGAAACAGAACAGTACTTACACAGGAGGAAACACAGCCTAACTAAACATGAACAGAGCAGCTCCATGAATCCACAAGAACAAGGAACATACAGAAAACAAACAATAGAGCCCTCTAGAAAAACAAAGGTAAAACAATATAACTAAAACATAAACTCAAAGAAACAATCAAAAAGGAATGCCCACATAACGGTCATTCAAACAAACAATCAACAAATACCAAACCAATGCTCGACCCAGTTTCCCAGAACAAACTGCTATTTATAGACACTTTAACGAGGCACCTCAGTTCAGGTGAGCACTCATCACCTGACTGAGGTGCCTTCTGGGAAACTGAGTCGATCAACCAAAACTACAGAGACAGATAGACATGAACAGTGACCTCTAGTGGAGGTTCCTAACAGTAACAGCCACTACGATATTGTATATCACATTACTGTATGTATGTATGCTGCTGTAGAGGTGTGTGAAGAAGGAGAGGACAGAGTAGGAGCTCAGGTGTGCTACTCACCCCCAAAACACTCTATTCTTTTACCCTTTTCTCTACTTTTACTTTATGTTTTGTATTATAATTTTGTGACGCTGAAAGAGGCCAATAAATGTTTTGTGTTGAACGTTATTCTTCGCTCTTTATTTCCCACTGCTATCCAGCACAAAGCGCCACATCATATTTAAGTAACCACTTTGATTTCAAGCACAAGAAAGACAACAGCTTTATTATGCAAAGGTCTTCCTTCGATTAAAAACAACTAGTTTGAGATTTATATTTGCTTGTCTTTTTTAACTACACTAAAATGCCTCATCCCACCCCTGCTGTTAAAAAAAGTAACTTTTACTTTTTAGTAAATTCTTAGTAAATTTTTAATGAGCTACTTTTTACTTTTACTAGAGTAGATTTTTATTATGGTAATAATTATACAAGTACTTTACTTGTACTTCAGTAAAATTTCACTGAAGTAATAGTACTTGTACTTGAGTACAAAAGTTTATTACTCTTTTCACCTCTGTTGAGGATGTCTATGTTGAGATGTTATTTCATATATAGAGATCTAGCACTCTAGCTGACAGAATCTTTCTCGATTTATGGTTTATGACTATTGGCAATGCATGACTGAATGACTTTACATATCAAATGTGATTCAAAGGTTCTATGTACATTTTTCAAGTGCCTCCCATTTTGCTGGGATAATATCTCAGACATCCACAAGGGTAGTCTCACTTCTGCTACACTGGTATAATGGTAAAATTCTATTAGAAACATTGGTTTAAAAGGAATTGTTGAAGATATTCTGCTGTTTAGTTGCTTTAAAATTTCTTGAAAATTTTCACGATCTAAATCTGTGTAATTACCTTCAGCTTTAAAAACTTGCTCCATTAGCAAAAAGCATGTTCTTTGAAGGTTCAAATTCTTATGCAACAAACTGATGGTGCCAAACAAAACCACATCACCTTATTACTATACACCTTACTACTCTAAATGGACACTGTGGAGAGACTTCCTGAACACACTGTATTCAGCAATTTAGATACATCCGAGTAGATTCAATATTCTTGCACTGATTTCACTTTTTGCAGGATAATCAAGAAAAAAAAGACAGGTAGTTAACAAGTAGTTAACAGATACTGTGTGTTTAAACATGCAGACACATACCGTATGTCTGGTGACGTTTTGCCAAGTAATGTTCACCTGACTTAATTTACATTCTATCCTTATCTGAAAAGATAATAACCTGAGAAGAAAGAGCTTTTCTGGTCTATTAAAGCTTTATTTATATTGTAGTATGTTCAGTACATATTGCTTATATAGTAAAATTCCAAAACTTGGAATAATAGATAGTAGCCAAAGGTGACTGTTGTCATGATATAGGATGAGAAACAAGATGATCGTTTTTATCACTATACTTTATCACTATACTGTTACTTCCTTAGTGTCTTGAATAGCACAGGGTGTGTCACAGCCACGTAGCACATACTGGTCAGCAGGAGCGAGCAGCCAAAATAACTCAGGATGTCAAAGGTGTGTGAAATGCACAGAAGTAGTCCTTAGCAGTCCTTTGTTAAAATCAATATATACAATGGAAGGGTGGAGCAAAACAGCACAGTGAGCATGGCCTTTTTGAGACCTAAAACCTCAGAAGGTGACAGAGTCTTTCTGTTCTGTGTTTGCTGGGAGGGCCATATATTTGCTACTTTCAGTTATAATTTCACCAAGAGAGAAAAAATTTCATAAGACAGATAAGAAGAGATAGAATCACTTCACTGGTTTTATTTTCCTGATGTAATCCATGATGCAATCGGTGCCCCAATCTCAGATTCTCATCTATGCAGATAAGGTTACAGGCGTTATGCAACAATACATAATTATAAAAAATAAAAGTAATGTACTAACCTTATATACAGTACCTACCTATATGCTCTCCTTGTGTCTCTTTCTGTTTGTATTACATGTATATTGTATCCCTCTTGTGTATATATATATATCTTTATATAATTATTTATCTGCAACAATACACAAATATGTTTTTAAAAAAACATCATACTGACAAAAAAAGTAAGGCCACTATTTCTTTTGAATAAAGATTTAAATATTACATAACAAATATTTCAGACATTCCCTGTGGGTATGCTTCATTCCTTCTTTATGTTCTGGATCCCCAGTGAAAAACTGGTGATGCATTATGACTTAACTTATGTCATTAACGCTATTGCTATAATTTATATTAATAATAAAAAAAAACACCACAACAACATAAAAGTTCCAATTCATATATCAGTATTACATGACAAATACTATTATAATATGACCTGCTCTAAGGCAGCCAAACACCTTAGTAATGTACTTCAGAACCTCTTTTGTCCATGTGTACTGGCACCCATTTTTACCTCCATCTAATGTAAATATACTAAATATGTTCATAAAAAGGTAGGAAGCACTGGACCAAGCAATAAAATGGAATGTACAGCACAAATTCTATTATACCAAGCTAAAAGATTTTTGGTATTATAAAATCATATACTTAGCAAGTACTGTAAGTGTTAAAAATTA
Source organism: Clarias batrachus (assembly GCA_003987875.1). NCBI lineage: Eukaryota > Metazoa > Chordata > Actinopteri > Siluriformes > Clariidae > Clarias > Clarias batrachus. Next base: position 243,000 of record QMIH01000074.1, read on the forward strand.
AACTAATAAAGGAAAGGCACAATTAGACGGCTGACAATTGTGCTAGACAAATTTAATGAAAATGTTTTACACTTCTTTGAAAGTGTCCCACCAGGACGAATCTGCAAATTTCATAATTGTCAATCATCCTTAATGTTGTATTTTTGCATGTCAAATGTTAACCTCAGACATTACGAGTCATAGTAAAATGTTTTTTATCATCAGATGAATGACTATTACCAAGCAAAAGTAAAAAAATGTAAATTATGTGCATTAATATGACAATTAATAATACAGAATATGTAAGTGCCCCCAATTTCTCTAGGCTATCTTCACTAAGGTTGCAACTAATAAGAAAAAATACTTAAGGTCTTTTAAAGTTTGAATAAGGACTGAAAAGCATGATTCTCAGATCTCTTAATGGATCAGTTAAGAGTTAAATGCTGTTTTAAAGCTTTTTAATGCTTGTTAACTTGAGTGAGCAACTAAAATGTACAAAAAAAATTGACCATATCATAGAGGTTCACAGCAGAGGACAGTGCATAATAAACATAATAAAACTCAACGATACTTTCTTGAGCAACGCTCACAGCAGGAAAACAGAGTATACTGAAGGGCTAGGCCTGTATCTTCTAACGTCTAAGAGTAGTAAATTGTTCCTAAGTGGCCAAAAATTCTGAATGATGCAATTTTGAGACCAACTTTTAGAAGTTGAAATAACTTTGAGTGACAATTCATAAAAAGATACTCTTTGGACAAAACTTGAATACTTTGTGTATTTATGTACTGTAACTGATTCATAAACAACCATGTCATATGCTTGTCTCCACAGGTGAACATTACTGTCTGTTTGAAGCAGTGACACTAACGACAACGTTGTAAAAAATGAATCAAACTTTTTACAGCATCACAGATCATGCACAGGTTCATAAATTTCCTCACCTTGCAGAGTGCATTCATGGAGTTGTGGGCCACCTGACAGATCCAGACAGTCCCAGTGACGAAGTAGATCACTTGTGGACCAGAGTGAAACAGGCTAATGCACCCCTCAATGTCGAGGTAGAGGAGTTGACCCAAGAACAGAAACATCTGAAAAAGTGACTGAGGAGACAATGGTACCAGAGGAATCTCTCGGAGAAGAGAACATTGAAGTGGGACAGTGCATGGAGAGAGAAGTGGAAACTCCAGCCATTGAATCATTGAATCAGAGGATGAGCAGAGTAAAGCTGAGATATGGAAAGACAGGCCTAAGAGTGTTAGACAGCAGCGGAATGTCTAAACCGATGAACAGTTAGGCACGCTAACATTTCAGCAGCTGAAGATCTGCCCGGTCGGGATGAAGTGGTCCCCAGGAACCAGCCATAACCTCTCTAATTTAATAAACAAATTACAGTTGTAACAAATTACAGTTTAGGCCAGGAGTTACAAATTAAGTTAATTGTGCATTTATTCCAAGTAATACGTACAGAAAGGTGCTACTATTTGAGTACATTGGAGTAAGACAGTAGTGTGGTATACAAACAGTAAATGGTAAGAACATGTGTGCACTTACAAATTTACCGGTAACAGGACTTGAAGCTGGCGCGTGAAAATCCAAGGTCCAATAAGGGCAACTTCAAACCAACTTCACCGGAGAAATAAACAACAGCCACTAGCCTTATAAAAAAAATTATATTAGCGTGTGTGTGTGTATGTGTGTATGTGTTCAGGCAGTGGGGGTGGGTGGGGGTTAGTACATGGTGTTATTACACTATTTTAAAATTTCAATGATAACCTGCATTCTGTGCTAGGCTATGCCATGGCCTGAAGCAACAGATGGGGCACAGATTGCTTTGCTTTAATGTCAAAGCCTGTTTAAAAATCAGGAATGAATGTGTGGAACATGCAAACTTACCCACAAACCATCAAAAATTAGTTAGTTGTTAAATATTAAGTTAAAATTTTATCCATGCACATGGTTTTATTATTCAGTGCGCATGATTTATTACGTTAAGTTACCTGAACTCTAGCCTAGCTATGCTATCAACTATTTGGAGCTATAGGCATTTGCCTTTACCATAAAATACCAGAGAGCAGTGTTGGGGGACGTTACTTTTTAAAGTAACTAATTACATTACAGCTACTGTCTTCAAAAAGTAATCAGTTACATTACTTCGTTACTTTCTGATAAAAGTAACTAGTTAGAGTACTTTTCTATTGCAGAAAATGAAAACTCCTTTGTGATTCCTCATGCATGTTGTTTTAGTCAAGACCATTATAATTATTCTACCATCATCACTCAGCGAAGTTTCGCCCATAATCTGTTAACTATTAATACCCCTATTTCACCTATGCGGTTTCGAGCATTTGCCGTAAGTAAGAGTTTTGGCACGGTGATTATGTTTCCATCTTTCCGTGCGTCAGTCCACGCATAGTCAAACTGCATAGGTGAGATAGGGGTACAATAGCAGAAATAACATAGGGGGCGGGGCTTGTAGGACAACTTTCACACACACACACACACACACACACACACACAATAACGCAGACTGCTGTCTGGCTCACAGATTACATAAATTGTCTGAATAATGAATTACATTTTTGAAAAAATAACTAAGTAACTGAGTCCTTGAATGGCGGAACGCGTTAGATTACTTGCTACATCAAAAAAGTAATCCGAGTACTCTATGTGTTACATCCAACACTGCCAGAGAATAAGTAAGACAATGTGTGCCTTTCTCAGCAAGTATTTGGATTACGGTCAGAGATCACTGAATTATCACTTCTTTATTACATTATTATTTATTTATTTTGAAGTACAGCTACTCTTACTTGAGACAATTTTGGGCTACTCTACCCACCTCTGCTGACCACACAATCAAATATTACACTTATTTCACAAAGTCTGTTTGTTTATCATTAAAAATCTGAAACCGTCTTTACCTCTGCATTTACAGTATGCCTTACCCACACCATCCTTAACAAACCTGACAGTGTCATATTAAGCTCTCAGTCTGGGTACATGCCCTCACCTCAGCCCTAGCTGCTAACTTCTGAGAAAAGCTTTGGGTAAGATTCTTAAAATATGCTCATTGGACAATGACAAGAAAATCACAATTCTGTATGATGTTTAATCATACATAAAACAATGTATTTGTCACGAACTTGGGTTGTGCGAGGCATAAACGCAGAGGATTCCAGATGGTGAAGGAAAATGATATATTTTTATTAAACAAACACAAAACAGGGAAATTAAATAAACAAATAGACTTTATAAGTAAAACGAAACGAAACCAAACCACGAATAAAGACAGGAGACATTTACTTTAAACTAATTGTAACAAATGCAAGACCAAAACTAGAACTCAAACACAACTTATATAATGAGACTAATAATCAACTCGGATCAGGTGCGCGCCCACGTGACCTGACCGAGTTGAAAACCGGGAAATGAAGTGTAAAACTGAAACTAAAAAAGAACTACAAACAAAAACACAGGGCGCTTTGGCGCCCTCTAGAGGTTATCCCTGACAGTATTACTATTTACTGTATATTCATAGGAACATTCAGGGGATAACACAACTGATTAAGCGAGAATACAATAAAAAAACACATGCAATATTATGTAAAATGTCATTCAGTAACTCTGGAGCAAAGAGAATGAATGAGGGCTCCTGCATACACTCATATTGCTCAGAATCAAGTTACAAAATAACAACAGAAATGCATAGATAAAAAGACAAACTTTATTAATTATTAATACAAAATAGGGGGGGGGTATTTATTATGTAAAGTGGGATTGTGCTGCATGTATGATTGATTCCCACTCTGTTTCTTGATTCTGTATTAATCATGTTTGTTAGGCTTTGAATGTCCTCATGAATATAGAGAGAATGAGAAGGTAAGCATGGGAGCATTCGCACCTTTAAGAACAGATGCAAGAGTAGACAAGAAGATAGCAGCAGGGAAGATTGAACACGTTAATATCACATCTATGAGGAAGAGAACAAGAGAAATAACTCCTTTTTACATCAAATAATTCATTTTTACCCTATGTTACTACACTCACACACGCTTTAATGATCCCTTCTTTTGCGTGTGATTGATGCTAATTAATTTCATTTGGTTTAATGATTAATTACGCAAATATTATTTCTCTTCGCTTGGAGAGAAAAAAGGGTAATGGAGCTCATTTATCAGAAAAGCACTACCATCAGGATAGAACTGTGAACAAAGTTTGTTAAATAACTGCTACTGTATGGATAATGGACTGTATATGAGTGGAAGAACGATAAGCTGCATGGTGAAAATTGCTTAAATGAATTATTACTTGAATGGTGTGTCACTCTTTGCACAGCCTCTACAAAATTTAACACCTGTTTAAGCTTCCATAGTGTCCTGCACTAGAGAGATGCAGACAGGTGTATAGATAGGGGCACATTTATACGCAGATAACATGTTGTCAGGGGATGTCAAGGGATGTTGTCTCCCTACTGATCTTCAACATTGTGGTTGATGCAATTATGAGAAAGGCTTTCAGAGGTAGAAGAAGTGTTTAGTATGATAACCACTTCATCACAGATCTATTGTTTGCTGATGATACTGACAGTTTTCTGGACAATTACACTAAAGTTATGGATATCATCTAAAGATGGACCTCGAGCTAATGTTCACCTCGATGGAGTCCAGGTTGAACAGGTGCAAGAGTTCAAATACTACTTACATTAATGCAAGAAAAGAACACCAGAAAAGAAGACGTGCAAGAAAAGAATATGACATCAATGACAAAGTTCATCAGCCAGATTGGACAAACAATTACAGCATATAACACACCCAAGTAGTGACTTTGGAAGAAGGCCAACATATCCTTATGAATTTGTTTTGCTCCTTTTGAGCACTTTTTTTTTTTAGTCTTACAATTCTGCTTCCAAAATATAAACATTTATTAAGTCAGACCTGTAATTTAAGGTGAATTCAGGTGTTCAAAAAATCAAGCACTTTGGCAGACATTTCTGGAAGAATTGGTCGCTTTCAGGAGCTCACTAAATTCCAGCATAGTACAGTGATAGCTGTGCAATAAGTACAGTTCCTCGCTACTAAATATTCCACAGTCTGTTAGTGGTATTATAAAAATGGAAGCGGTAGACCATCACAGAGTGGGGTAAACGGGTGCTAAGATGCATAGTGCATAGAGATCGCCAACATTCTGCAGAGTCAGAGTCAATAGCTACAGACCTCCAAACAGGTCTCCTGGCCTTCAGATTAGATCAAGAAAAGTGTGTATAGAGCTCCATGGAAAAGTTTTTCATGGTCAAGCAGCTCCATCCAAGCCTTATAGTACCAAGTGCAATGCAAACGATTGGATGCAGTCGTGTAAAGCATGCCATCACTGGTCTCTAGAGCAATGAACCAGTGAACGGAACTCTTGATGATTCAGCATACCAAGACATTGTGGACAATTTCATGTTGCCAACTTTATGGGAACAGTTTGGGGATGGCCCCTCCCTTTTACAACATGACTGTGCACCAGTGCACAAAGCAAGTTCCATAAAGAGATGGACAAGCGACTCTGGCCTGCACAGAGTCAGATCTCAACCCGATAGAACACATTTGGAACTAATTAGAGCAGAGACTGTACACTTCCAAAATCAGTGTCTGATCTCACAAAAGCGCTTCTGGAAGAACGGTGAAAATTTTCAATAAACACACTCCTAAACCTTGTGGAAAGCCTTTCCAGAAGAGTGGGTGGGCCAACATCATATTAAACCCTATGGATTAAGTTAATATGCATTTGAGGGCATATAAAATACTCATAGAGCTCATCGGCCACCAACAGCCATGCCACGATCAGAGTCATACTTTTTCTTCATAGTGATATTTGGTGGGAACATTAAATAACTTTAGATCTTGACTTGTATAGTATATGCATTTTATTCAATTTGCTGCTTCATTCACTGTTTAGATAATCGTCTATAATAAGAATAAACATCTATAATATGCAGATTATTTATTGTTATTCCTAATAAAGTGGATGGTGAGTGGTGATTTAATTAATTAACTTAATCCCGAAAAAAAACCTTTCCACTGCATTTCGTTGCTGTCATTAAAGGAGCTGCTGAGATCATTTCAGTAATCGTCTTATTAACTCAGGTGAGAATGTTGACGAGCACAAGGCTGGAGACCATTATGTMAGGCTGATTGGGTTAGAATGGCAGACTTGACATGTTAAAAAGAGGGTGACGCTTGAAATCATTATTGTTTCATTGTTAACCATGGTGATCTGCAAAGAAACGCGTGCAGCCATCATTGCGTTGCATAAAAATGGCTTCACAGGCAAGGATATTGTGGCTACTAAGATTGCACCTAAATCAACAATTTATAGGATCATCAAGAACTTCAAGGAAAGAGGTTCAATTCTTGTTAAGAAGGCTTCAGGGCGTCCAAGAAAGTCCAGCAAGCGCCAGGATCGTCTCCTAAAGAGGATTCAGCTGCGGGATCGGAGTGCCACCA
>QMIH01000074.1:249673-262485 GCA_003987875.1 Clarias batrachus
TCTGGAAAAAGGCTTGTCCGGAGAAGAAAAGGTGACGCTACCATCAGTCCTGTGTCATGCCAACAGTAAAGCATCCTGAGACCATTCATGTGTGGGGTTGCTTCTCATCCAAGGAAGTGGGCTCACTCACAATTTTGCCCCAAAACACAGACATGAATAAAGAATGGTACCAAAACACCCTCCAACAGCAACTTCTTCCAACAATCCAACAACAGTTTGGTGAAGAACAATACATTTTCCAGCATGATGGAGCACCGTGCCATAAGGCAAAAGTGATCACTAAGTGGCTCGGGGACCAAAATGTTGAAATTTTGGGTCCATGACCTGGAAACTCCCCAGATCTTAATCCCATTGAGAACTTGTGGTCAATCCTCAAGAGGCGTTTGGACAAACAAAAACCCACTAATTCTGACAAACTCCAAGAAGTGATTAAAAAAGAAGGGCCAACAATGCAAATACTGACTCTTTGCATAAATATCATGTAATTGTCAAAGGCAAAAGCCTTTGAAACGTATGAAGTGTTTGTAATTATATTTCAGTACATCACAGAAACAACTGAAACAAAGATCTAAAAGCAGTTTAGCAGCAAACTTTGTGAAAACTAATATTTGTGTCATTCTCAAAACTTTTGGCCACGACTGTAGTCTCTCTGCAAGTATTTACATATTGGCAATGGATGACTAAACAAACTTGCCTACTAAATGCCTTCCAGAGATTCTATGTAAATTGCACCTCCCATTTTTAAATATATAGCCTTCCATGGCATTTCATTTATATTTACCTATATTTTAACATTATAAAAAAACAACAAAGCTGTTAGTAAAAATGAGATGCCAAATAAAGTAATTTAACTGTTCTTATTATATCTGAACTGCCTGCCACCTAACACACAGTATGAATGCAAATCAATTCCTGCTTTCTGTTTCACCCAAATGAGGATGGGTTCCCTGTTGAGCCCAGTTCCTCTCAAGGTTTCTTCCTATTGCCAACTCAGGGAGTTTTTCCTTGCCATTGTCGCTCTCGGTTTGCTCATCAGGGACTAAGGGACTATCTGACCATTTTGATTCATACACATTCACATTTCATACAAACTTAAATAATTCTTTTGATTGTGTAAAGCTGCTGATCGACTGATTGATGGATGGATTGATTGATTGATTAGTTGGTTTTTTGGATGGATAATTGATTTACTTGTGAGCAACTACAGTAGATGCCTTTTCAACCAGCCAACTGCTCTATGGCAGGACCCTTCCCAATCCGTGATGGGTCCATGACCAATTTGTGGTGTTCTTGAGCTGTTCTAGTAACCTGGTTGCAATGCTGTATAGTATAGCAGTGACTGCTTTAGTTAACTGCAGTTCTTACATTGTCAACCTATTTTCATGATTAAATTAAGCTTGTCATCTTGGAGATACATACAGTGTCAGTGTCTGAGTACCAATCACTAACTATGCTTTAATGGTCCAAACTTTCATGCATAAAAGACATGCCACTGGAAGTTGCTGCATTATTTACATATTTTCATCATTACATCAAAGATGTCACTTGCATACATTTCAAAATAATAATATAAAAAATTTCCAGTGTCAGCCGAAAATGTATTTTTATGTAGTAGATAATAATGCTGCACCAGCATGTTTTACATAAATACATAACTCAGCTAAGTATGAGCTATAGTAAATGCTTATGAGAAGTCATGAGTAATTAGGAGTGTTTTTTTTTCTTTAACATAGTTTGTTACAATGTATAGTGATATGTAGTATATATTAACACTGTGCAAATCACACCTGTGAACAAAGAGACGCACAGTCACACTTGTGTCTGTAATCAATAAAGGCTGTATGTTCCGCGATGTTTCTTCCGAGCTTAAACATATTTAGACCAGAGAATTTCCTAACTTTTATATAGATTCAGAGAGATTTAATTTAAGAATACACCCCTAGGGCCCTAAACCACAAACACACACACACCACAACCAAAAATGTCTTTGCTTTATGCAATGTTTAACAAAGCAAAGATGCAAATTAACATTAACAAAAGCATGGTGTTGTTTAAAAACGACATAAATTCTAAATTATTGGAAAAACCACTCACTTTAACCATCACCATGTGGTTAAGGTAACTATTAACATCCAAGGTATAGCAGGCAAGACACAACTAAAATGACATGAAAAACTAAGTCATAAATTCAAATGCCAACAACAACAGTATTTTTTAACTTTCAAGTATTTTATTATGGGAACACTTCAGGTACACTTCAGGCTTTACACTACATTTATGGACACTGTTTCTAGACCAGGGGTCGGCAATGTGCGACTACAGAGACACATGTAAATAAATACTGAGTATTAAATTGAAATAGATTTTATTTAGTTTAGCTTTCTAAAATGTAATTCAAAAAGATTATGGTGATTTTGTAACAAATTTTTTTGTTGCTCAAAATATGCCTCACAACCGCCGATGTGCGACAACTGCCGGTACGCGAGTTATTGAATTTTTTGAGCCCCGAACTGCATTCCATTCCACAATGTACTTCACAGGATGCTTCCATTTGCAGTGAATGTCGATGAAGGGAACTTCTCTCGACAAAACCATCGGAACATTCTGCGACATCAAGAGCGCTGACGGCACTTCCGCCATATTATTGATAAAAATAATTGATTAAAGATTTTTTTCATAGGCCTCCGAGTGGCGCAGTGGTTAAAGCGCTCGCCCTATCATCCGGAGATCGCTAGTTCGAATCCCGGGTGGTGCTGTAACCTCTCGCAGCCGGAGGTCTAGAGAGAGCTGATTGGCCGAGCTCTCTCAGAGGGGAGGGATGAGAGGTACTTGGTGCTCCCACCTTAATCACGGCTCTACAGCCAGTCAGGGGCGTCTGTGAGCTCACGCAACGGAGGGAGCGGATAGCGCTGTCCTCCGAGTGTGTTACGCCGCCCCCAACGGTGCGCGAGCGAGCAGTTCGAAAAGATGCGGTCGGCTGGCGTCACGTGGTTCGGAGGAAACACGTGATAGTCTTCGGCCCTCCCGGCTGAGTGGTAGTAGTAGCCTTAATGTGGGCGCCCCCTAGTGACGGGGAGGAATTGGACACGACTAAATTAGGGAGAAAATCGGGGAAAAATCCAAAAAAAAAAAAAAAAAAGATTTTTTTCATAGCCTATATAATACTAATAATTTTTTTCATTGATTTCATGATTTCTTTTGGTTGACAGTGTCAGGATTCTTAAAGTAGTGTAGGTGAGGCATAAATGCAGAGGTTAAGATGGTTTTTATAATAATAAAGAAATAAACAAACATAAGTTACTCCAAGCTGACCCAACACGTAACAAGTTTACTTCAACAGATGCAAAACAAATAATAGAACTCCAACAAGCTATTTATAAAGAAACCAATGAGCCAACTCGGTTCAGGTGAGCGCTCCCTTCACCTGACCGAGGTGCAGCCTGGGAAATAAAGTTAAACTTAGGAAAACTACAAAAGAAACACAAATGAGTCTCTGGGCACCAGGCGCCCTCTAGGGGTTATCCCTGACAGACAGCTTATTGCAGCTTCAGTACACGCGATGAAAGGATGATGTCATACAGAAGCAGACAGTGTTTTTGGCTTGCTGCAGGTGGATAATTTAGTTTCGGCATAAATACGGAGAGTACAGAGCCCTCCAGGGGTAAAAAAAGACAACAACAACAAAAAAACAAGGGTGGGGAGAAGAAATCACGTGTGCAGATTAATAAGCCGAGGAGGACAAATAGGCCTTGAGTATTTTATTTGTAGCAGTTCATTGATTACATAAATGCAACACACTGTAGTTTTTTATACATAACATGATGGTAAAAAAAAACTACACTACAAAAAGTCAGCTCTCAAAAACAAGAAAAAAAAGTAATAAAATTAGGTAAATTTGACTTAAAATAATCAAAATTATCTCGAAACAGATCAGGAAAATTTCGCTTGCCATGATTTTTAAAACAAGTAAATATATCTAGCCTCAAAGAACCCACAGAGATCTTAAAACCAGTGCAGCCAGACTAAAAACAAGTAAATTTGCTTAATTCAAAGAAAACATGTAAGAATTATTTTCTCAGTATATATGAAAGGGTCTTAAATTTAACAAATGCTAGTGTCATTGTCTTTAAATAAGATTAATATGCAAGAATTATATCTTAAAACCGGTAAAGCTAGACTAAACACAAGTACATTTATCTAAATACTAAAAAAGTTTTAAGAATTATTTTTTTCAATTTGTAGGAAAGTATGCTTAGATTATCATCAAATGGTTCACAACTATCCTTAAACAAATAAATAAATAAATACATTTAAATAAATTTTTGTCACCTCTTTATTATGAACGCCATAATAATGCAAAGAATGCAACAAAACAACACAAGGCCATTTCTGGTTTTGTACATCACCTGTACGGTTGACTTCTATGGGAAGATAGCAAAGGTAAAAGTGCTTTAAACCTTTATAATAAACAACATACCCATGCTATGTATTACAGATTATCTAACTGGCCAATACACAAAGTTCTGTTATGGGGACCAGAAATGAAAAAAAAGTGCTGTGCAGCCCTAATCAGTAATGATCTTTTTCCAATCAACCATAGTCTTCTTATATGATGAAGTCGTGTCCTTGTAATGGATGGCATACAAGAGGACCTGTGTCTGGAGCACAGAGAGCAGTGTGGCAATACACTTAGTATATGTGAGGTAAAAGTATAATAACATGCCATGAGATACATCACACTAGCATAGATGTCTTCTTTCTGGAACGTCACCACAAGCATGGTTCCATTGGCCAGTAAGCAACTGGTTTCGCAGACAATCACAACAGGGCTGATGAGTGGTCTCATCTGAAGAAAGATGTTTGGATCTTCTTTAGACTGAAACAAACAGAGAAAAACAAATATGACCACAAAGACAATTCACACTCATTGTATCATATGGTAAAGTAAATGAAATTTCCCATTCATTTTCAATCTCAAGAACATAAAATATAGCTTTACTTGCATCTCCTAACTTCTTGGGTGGAGCCACAGGTGATGGGGAACATGTCTGGTAAAGTTTTAAGCATGGGAAGTGAGTGCTGCACTGTTAAAAACAAAATGAATGTCAACATACATATGATATAAACAAACATTATGCCAGCACACAGCCAGTAATTACCTTTGTCCTGCTGTGGTGCTTTCTTGACCTTTTTGTACACTCCATAAAATTGTGCCTTGTCATAAAAAGTCCTTCAGCGGGTCTTCAGGTCAGGTATGAAGTGAGAATCGAGCATCTGATGGAGATCAAGAATCCCATTCAGTTCAACGATATAAAATAGACAGACCAATAGCCAAAGAGTAAAGCGAGAAACAGTAAAAGGGAGCGATAGGGTTGCAGAAATGTGACCTCAATTATGGAATTTGTTAAACACTGTAAATCTTACACAACCTAGCTAGGCCTAGGAAGTATTAGCCTGGTTAATATGAAGCTGAATTCTCACAAGTTAACTGTTTTACATTTGTCTATAGCAATGGCTTCTAACACCCATTTGTTATCAGATGAGTCTCAATACTAATAATTGTGTACAGAAGGACATATTTTTGTATATTTTTATGCATTTTGTGAATTTTATGTGACCGCTAAATTTGTATAGATATTTCTCCAAGGTTTAAAGTAAAAAATATTTTTACAAAAGGATATCTACAGTCTAAAGTTCACAAATGACAAGCAGTTTTTAGTTTTTAAATGCAACGTTAATGGGCTGTATATAAATGTATCAATTGTCATGATTCTCCTGGAAAGAATCGACGCAGATGCAGGGTTTTCGGTTCAAACTTGTTTATTCTTGTCTTTTTTCTTTTTCCGAGTTTTCGGATAAATTCCTCGCGGACCACTCTCCTAAATAATATAACTGAAATCAAACAAATAAACAAAAAGAAAACACACATGAGTTCCAACTGATTTCCAGGCTGGAGCTGCGGACGCGAGAAACGGCTGTAAAACAGCCCTTGACGAGGATCAGCCCCTCTGGCTGACGAATGTCTACAAACTGAAGGCTCAAGTGCCGCTCACTTGAACTTGACACTAGTTCACATGAAGTCTCCCCCGGAGACTGGTTCGCCGCAGCTCTCCCGCCTGGTTTACTCCTGTGAGAGGAAGAGAGATAATCGTAGTGGCTCTTCGCGCCACACACACTACACGAAAACACTCAGTGAACAGACAGGGAACTACGGGGTCGGCTGGTTTAAATAGAGACACATAAGGGGGACACAGGTGAACTTGATCAAGTGCAAAGTGAAACATAAACACACGCAGACACACTAGGGGGAGATAAAGAGGCGGCTCAGTAATCCGGTGAGCCAGATCTTATCCCCCGGGGCCGAGGCGGCACAGATGTTACATCAATATAATGTATTTATAAGGAAAACTGCTAATTTAAATAACTTAATATATAAATCATTAATACTGAAACCCATCCGATTCCATATTCTCATACCCAGTGTTGGGTGTAACGCGTTAGAGTACTCAGATTACTTTTTTGATGTAACAAGTAATCTAACGCGTTAGGTTCACCATTCCAGTACTCAGTTACTTAGTTACTTTTTCAAAAATGTAATCCATTATTCAGACAATTTATGTAATCCGTGAGCCAGACAGCAGTCATTCTCAATCCATTAGTGTGTGTGTGTGTGTGTGTGTGTGAGAAAGTAATCTTACAAGCCCCGCCCTTGATAACCTGCCCCCCTCTGTTATTCCTTGTGTAATACCGCTATCTCACCTATGCGGTTTGACTATGCGAGGACCGACACAGAAAGATGGAAAACTAATTACAGCGCCATGATGAACCGTACCTACAGTACGGCCACAGAACGAAACCGTGTATGTGAAATAGGGGTGTTAGTAGTTAACAGATTATGGGAGTGATGATGGTTTAATAATTTTAAAGGTCTTGACTAAAACAACACAAAGGAGTTTTCATTTTCTACAATGGAAAAGTACACTAACTAGTTACTTTTATCAGAAAGTAACACAGTAATGTAACTGATTACAAAATTACTGTCTTCAAAAAGTAATGTAAAGATTAATGTCCCCCAACACTGCTCATACCATATCCCACTTGATATTCAATCTGGTACTAACGAGACATAGGCCTACTTAAAATGAATACACACATGATCTAATTCTAAGCTTGAAGTATCTTGGTAGTCCGGTCCTGCTCCGTAGAGGAATCAGTCAATGAAGGCCAGTCTTGCTTGGAATTCAAGGACCTTCTTGTTAGGCCTGTTCTTGGTTTTGCACAGTACATATCCTGTAGAGTTGTATAATGTCTCGCCTGATTCTGTAGGCTCTCAGTAGTTCCTATAGTTCCTGGTAAAGTTTTATTACATCATTATGTGGAAAAGATATGCAACCAGTAGAGCTTTTCACTTCCTAGCAAAATGTTTATTGTGAAATATTTGAAGAAATAAAAAAAAAAAACTGACTTGCACAATTCCATACAGTGGTGTGGTACTGCAAAAGGTTTGCCTAAGGCATTATTACACATACACCTGCAGTGAGTATTTTTCTAGATTTCTTATCTAATGTGTTTTTCTCCTATTTCAAAGTGTTACAGTAAAAGAAAAAAAATATAAATAAATGAAATAGCATGATTATATTGTCAACCTTATTAAGAACACAGATATGTACATCATTCCCCGATTGCAACCTGCTGTTTTATATGAAATAGAAGCTACATTTGAACATAACCACAATATACTATGGGAATTTCTGTACTTATCATACAACTCTTCAACCTCTGAGGTACTGTATGTAGAATGTGGTGATCTCTCCAAGATCAAAGTTGAGGAAGCGGACTCAGTAGACTTCTCCTGGTTGCTCTGAAAACTAAGGTTTTGTGGCCTCTTTCTTGAATGTGTCACTCCCTGGTTCCTTTTGGGGGTTGTCACATTCCAAAAATTCTTTTCAAAAGCTGCTTCTTCACAGGTTCCTAACAAGACAGACAACAAATTGTGTTACTAATTAAAAACTAAATAAGATCCAGAAATTAAATCATACAAGAAGACATGTTGCGTTGATTAATCTGGATGAAACACATTCCTCCAAGTGTCAGATGTTTGCACCTTGGCTGCCATATATTTAACAGTACTGTGTGGAAATGTAATGAATACCTGACTAGTGACTTACCCACCTAGCTCCACTGGCAGCAGACTTGTCCCGCAGCATTGGGAAGTACGCTATAAGATGCCGTTTGCCATTACTGTGAGTTCACGGGTGCATGGATACAGGAACCCATTCCCTGATGCTCTCTTAATCTAAATCATGCTTGTTGCTGTATTTCTGATTAATTGACGAAGATCTTTGGAAAGAACATAGTCACCTTCTTGTCAAGCATGCTGTTTTTTTTTTCAAAAAAGGTGCTTCTTGATTGCTCCAACTCTGTGTCTGTGTATATGACATATTGTGGACAGACAAGCTGTATGGTCCTAGTGGTACTATGATGGTCTCTTAGGTTTTGAGAAGGGTCAGGAAATGGATATTGGTGTGTGGGTTGAGTGGAGAGAGGGCTGGAGGAAGAGGAAAAGGGGATGGGGTTGAAATCATAGGTCTCAGAGCAGGTGCCAGGACTGCACTGGGCTGATTCTTTTTTTATTTTTCCCCGATTTTGTTCTGAATTTTAGTCGTGTCCAATTCCTCCCCGTCACTAGGAGGCTCCCACATTAAGGCTACTACTACCAGTCATTCGGGAGGGATGAAGAATATAACTCGCAGACAGCCGCATCTTTACGTACTGCTCGTTCAAGCATCATTGAGGGCGCGTAACACACTTGGAGGACAGCGCTATCCGCTCTTTCCATTTGCGTGAGCCCACAGCCATTACTATGTAACGCTCAGATAAGATTATCTTACCCATTGCTACAATAAAACGAGAGATCTTTCTCTTTTTGTCGGAATGCTTTAAGAAAGTGAGCAAGAAAGACAAGACATCAACCAATTTAAAAAATCCACAAGTGTATTGTACAAGAAATTAAACAAAAAAGTTGCACCAAAACCAATAACTAAGAAAATAATATGTATAAAATATATACCAAGTAAAACGGAATATGTGTGATTGTGTGAAATGTCCAGAGTCCAGCTTTATTTCCGGCTTTATTTCCGGGTCATGTGACCACGTGCGTTACCCTCTTCCCGTGCCGACCGGCAGTCTCGCGAGGGTTAGAGTGAGAACCAATACACATATACTTATAGGGCACAAAACCTTTCAGGGCCCAATTAATAAGGATGTGCAGCTTTTTCTTTTTCTATTTAGCCGCCTTACTTTACCCTATTAAAAGTCCCTTTATGTGGCAGTGCTACAACTAATTGGCTGTAGAGCCATGATTAATGTGTGAGCACTAAGTACCTCTCACTCTATTCTGAGAGAGCTTGGCCACTCGGCTCTCTCTAGGCCTCCGACTGTGAGAGGTTACAGCATCACCCGTAATTCGAACTCGTGATCCCCGGATGATAAGGCCTCCACTGGGGAGGCCCCCCTACAGGTCTGATTCTTGACCCTGTTTAAGACATGAAGTACATTTATTCAGTAATAACTGAAGGGCAAAACACCACCCAAATTCATATTTAGATAAATGTATGATGATGAGGACATACTTAGATAAAAAAAACACTGCATTGTTAGACCAAATGTCCTACAAATCTACATTACCTCATTTTCCTCGTGAGTAAGCCTCCAAATGGTTCGCCTTCTGAAGAAGTGTTTAGGCCCTGGAAAGAGATCTCGCAAATCCTCCTTAATGAGGCTGCACAGCATCTCCGTGCTTATATTAGCAGCTGAAAAACACATTAAATAATTAAATATTAAATATGGTAAATATTTAAGTAATTAACAGCTAATAATATAGATTCATTGTCATGTCGACATTAACACAGTCTGCTCCTCAGTTCCCTCTGCCCCTTTATACTCAAATTCACAAATCCGCCTTTTAGAAATCAGTTGCACAGGAGATGTTGTCAGTCCTTAATCTCCTTCGATCAACATCGAACTGCCCACTGATATAATGAAAAAAATATTAATCTTTTTAAAATCAACCTGACCACTCCATCATGGCAGTCACTTAATTTAATTTAATAGTTAGTTATTGTGATACATGAAATTAAAACTGAGAAATGTTATTCTGTTGGTTGGTTTTTGGAATTTCTTTTGTTTATCCAAAAGTATTGCAAATGTTATTTATATAATGTTAATTTAGTGTTAAACAGCTGTTAATGGATGATGTCCAACATAATGGCACATTTACACATTAACACTACTTCTGGTAAAACAAAAACAAAAAAAAAAAATGAGGGGGAGAGGGAGGGGGCAATTTATCCAAAGTTATTGAATAATTTTCAACAAATTACATACTTGTATTAATTGCCATCAGTCTGCAGCTTGCTAGCTAATGCTAGTTCAAATTAGCTAGCATACCAACTTCCCAATTCAAATTGATTTTACCTAACGTTTCCTAGTTAGATTGCTAAGTAGAAACGTAGACGAGTATAACCGAACAATCCTTACCTTTTAAAACGGCAATTGATGTGATCCAAGCCTGGATATTTTTAACCAATTCCATCCATCTTTATCCATGATGTCGGAATAAGTCAGAGAGCGTCTGAGAGTGAGAGAGACTTTCGGCTGCAAGTGAAAAGCAAGCCAACCGCGCTTGACTTTGCGCGCTTCCAAAAAGCTGAAGCATGACAGATGTGTATTTCCATTGGAAAATACCATTACACCAAGACGGGTGGTGTAAATGTTATAAACGTTGTAAAAATTTACATAAAAAGTGACAAGAGTGATGATTTACAATTCACATAATAATTTGATAATAATTTTAAAATGTATTTCAGTTTATCAGGTTATTCACATAAACATTATAGCATATCTATCTTAGCCTGAAAGTGAACTACGTCAGTTTATTCAGTTCTAGTAAATGTATTTTTTACTTATTTTCTGCTGTTTTTACTAACAGTATTAAAATCGTAAAGACGCTTTGGCGGTGTGTTATCTGCTGAATTTTTATTACTTTATCATTAAAATTGTTGTTACGCCATATCAATAGACAGCACAGTCGTAGCTGTTTCTGACAATACACTAAAATTAACCTTTTTTCCCCATACTAAATTCTTGGTCAGACCTATAGCATTTATAGATTCCATAAATACTTATCCTGTCACAAACGTTATATATGTCATGTACTGATAATATCCTGTCTGAATGTCTACATTTAATGTTCATTCTTTTTAGGATCTGAGAACACATGCCACTACTTTTGCGACAAATGCCATAGCCAAGCATCGTCTGTCACAGGTAGGATGTGTTCAGAGCAGAGCAGATTTTGTTGTCGTTTGGTAGTAGTTGAATTTGTATTTATTAATATGGTTTAGTTTACTATTGTTGATCTCCTATGTCATAGTTAATGAATATGGCTTAAGTAAAATCTAAAGATTATAAGTATCAACAAGAGTGTGTCCCATTCGCCATGATTGATGACATCCCCAACTCATCTCTCTGTGTGTTTGTTTTCAGAAAAGCATAAATGACATTGTTTCTGGAGTACAGCAGTATAAAACATCACTTTTGGATAACCTAAGGAAACAGATGGAGGCAGTGCTAAAGAAGAATTTGGGAAGCACATTAAGTCAACTTGAAAAAGGCAATGGATACATTGACCCTTTTGCTGGTGTTGCAACAACCTTTCACCAGGACAGTGTTATTAATTGTCAGGGGACCACCAGAGGGCGCCAAAGCGCCCACTGACTCCATTTTGTGTCTTGTTTTGTTTTGTAGTTTCTGGTGAACTCTAATCCCCAGAATGCACCTCAGTCAGGTGATGTGGCGCACACCTGAACTGAGGGTGCTCATTAGTGGTTGATTATAAATGTTCCTCAGTTCTGTCTTGTCCTTGTCTTGCATCTGTTCGTGTAGGGTTACTGTTTGTCATGGTTTGTTGTCTAGCGCTGTGTGCTTCCTGGTTCTGTGTGCTTCCTGGTTCTGTGTGCTTCCTGGTTCTGTGTGCTTCCTGGTTCTGTGTTCTCCTTGGCTCCGTGTTCTCCTGGTTTGTCTGTCTCCTAGTCTGTCTGTCTGTCTCCTAGTCTGTCTGTCTCTCAATCTGTTTGTAATGTCTAGTTTGTCATGTTCATAGTTAGTTTATCCTGGTTTCTGTTCCTTTTGTTCCCATTGCTTTTGTKWTCAAYAAASYCTTTTKKGTTMMYYTCACCTCTGCTTTCATGTCACTCTTTGTCCGGCAAGCAGTAACCGTGACAGAATGCAAGACCTAAAAAGTACTTTAGCAGAGGAGATTCCCCGGGAAAATTTTTTTGGGGGGCTGTGACTGTGACGCCGGGGCAAGCGACCCTCCTGGGGAGTCAGCTTGCCATGCGGCGGAACAACTGGGGGCGCACCGGAGCGACTACCGGGGGAGCGCCTCAGCCAGAAGCTGGAGAGGGTGAACATGGGTCTGCTGGCGTTCAGAGGGCAGATCCCGTGGAGCTTCAACAGCGGAGGCTGGGGCTCCACCAACTAGCCGGGGTGCTGATCCAGCAGATTAACATTTGTCGCTTGACGGGAGATGGGGGGGCAAATGCAAACCCTGCTGGAGCTGGGGGCAGAGGTGCAGGAACAGCTGGCCAAGGCCAACAAAGAGGCAGCTGAGGTCAACGCCAAAACCCAGTTTCCAGCCAGCCTCAGTGGAGGCCCTGACCCTCCAGCCAGCCTCAGTGGAGGCCCTGACCCTCCAGCCAGCCTCAGTGGAGGCCCTGACCCTCCAGCCAGCCTCAGTGGAGGCCCTGACC
>QMIH01000074.1:262665-272815 GCA_003987875.1 Clarias batrachus
CCGCCCGAGCTTGGTGGCAACCCACCCTTACCCACCCTTCCACCTTGCCCGAAGGAGGGGTGTTGYAGCCTCACGGTCGGCAGAGCCGACATAAGACCTTGGGCGGGCTGTCCTGGACCTCCTTTGGGCGCTCCGTTGTCGCGCCGTGGGGAGGGGGGTAATGTCAGGGGACCACCAGAGGGCGCCAAAGCGCCCACTGACTCCATTTTGTGTCTTGTTTTGTTTTGTAGTTTCTGGTGAAACTGGTTTCTGGTGAAGCAGTAACCGTGACATTAATAAGCAGTTTAGCTACCTGGAGGCAGAGGAAGTTTCAATTGGTCAAACCATAGGCAAGAAGAAATGTGGGGACCTTTTTGTCAAAGACAAAGTGTATCATTATGTACTATTAATCAGAAGTCTAGAACATTCTCATCACATCCAAGGATTACCTATGGTTGAAATGGGACCCCAGAGGTGCAAGAAAGATTTTTTTTATGACATTGTTGATGGTGCTATTCTAAAATCGCATCTCTTATTTTCACAGAAACCATTACATTACAGATACACAGATGAAGTAGAGATCCAACAGGATCCTTTGCTTAAAAAAAAAACAATTGCAAGTCTTGCAATTGCCAGATCAGCATTTGTCATTCTGAAGTAGATTTATTACTGGACATAATCAAGGAAGACTGTCACGCTCTCAGCGCTGTCGCGCTGATCAAAGACCGCTTCTGCCTCCCGACATTTCCTTTCCCACGCTGTCATGCTTCTCATCACGCGGGCCATGGTTTTTTCCATGCTTTCATCTCTCGTCACACGCCCCCCTCACCACCCCGCCGGCACACCAGTTTTTCATCTGCCGCTGATTTCTTCTGGCTTATAAGGAAGCGCAGCACGCTATCTCGCTGCCGGATTATTGTGTTTTTGCTCCAATATTCTCGCGTTTATTGGTCGGATGAAATATGGACATTTTTTGAGAATTTGGGTTTTCATGAGCTGTATGCCAAAATCATCAATATTAAAACAATAAAAGGCTTGAACTACTTCAGTTGTGTGTAATGAATCTAAAATATATGAAATTCTAATGTTTATCAGTACATTACAGAAAATAATGAACTTTATCAGAATATGCTAATTTTTTGAGAAGGACATGTATACGAAAGCTGCCAAAATGTTAACACTTCAATGACCCCAATTTTTTCAAATGAAAGGGAGATGGGGCCTGTATCTGAGGTTAAGGATCTACAATATTTGGGTCAAAAATTGAGGAGCTTCCTAGGTTCCAGTGAAGTTAACCATTCTGTATGGCTTGTGATTCAAATGGCTTGTGATATATGTTAATAAATATGTAACTCAGAAGTCCATGATCTTTGCCAAAGTACAAAATGATCATATGTCAGAATTTGGACTGGTCAAAAACATTTTTCTTGTTAAGTCTAAGCTTGATTTTTTAGAATATCAACCATTTCAAACTATACGCTTTGATAAAAATGTCATGGCTTATCAAGTTGAGGTCCCACACCTTGCACAGTCCACTGGATACTTGGCTCCTGACACACACACACACACACACACACACAGACACACACACACACACCTCCTCCTCTCGCCTTCACACACACACACACACACACAGACACACACACAGACACGCTGACAGAGACACTGCTCTGTCACGATTCTTTCCGAAGGTAAAGTGCAAGTTAATATGTTTTATTTTTTCACTTTATAGCAGTGATTCCTTTAATCTGCGCAAACTCAAATTCTATTAAAGAGATTTCTTGTTTATTTTTCCGATGTTTACATTAGTGTGTGTGTGTGCGCATGTGTGAAACTCAAATAAGCAGGGAGGAAGGGTTACTGTGTAAGACGAGAAGAGGGAGAGGGGAGGGGCTCATTGTGCGCATAAACGGAAACACTTTTCTGTCAGGAATTATTTTTACTTTTTTAAAGGGTAAAGTGCAGGTTAATTTGTTTTATTTTTACTTTATAATTTGTATGAATTATTTTTGTTTTATTTTTTAGCTGTGGAACGAATAATTTGAGTTTCCATTATTTCTCATGGAGAAATTCACTTTTATTTACAAGTGTTTTGATATACAAGCCCACTTCCGGAATGAATTATGCTCGCAATCCAAGGCTCCACTGTATTACATAAAATGTTTTCATTTAACTGTACAAACTTCACCCGTTATTATCACATGGCGTCTGTCAATTGAATGTAATTGCAAACTTTTCTTTCATATATTGTACTGTTCTGTTGAGAGGAATACATAATAGCCATTCTATAATGACAATAAAACTGTGAATTCAGTTTGGCTATCATCTGTATTTAATATATGAAGAGATGAAAAGGAAAATGCTTAAAATAAGAAATCATGACTTCAACAAAGCAGTTTTGTACTTGTCATCATTGATCAAGCTTTATAATTCTGGTAAATCTTGTTTCAAGCATTACAATACTCAGAAGTAGTAATAAAATATCACTAACAATGTATAATAACTTATCAAGATAATATAGTATAAAAAAGCATGAAATAAGTGAAATGTTCTCACATAAAAAGGGCCTGGTTAGGAGAAATATCTTGTCAGACAGAAAACAAGTATATATTGGCGTGATTTAAGATCTAAATCAAGTGGGGGGGGGGTATGTTTATGATTGTTAGAAATTTGTTTACTTCTGTTGTTTTGCTCTTCCGTTTTCATATATGGTTTGTTGCATTTTTTTTCTGTTCTTATGAAAGCTGCTGATTTTGTTTGTTTATACTTGTTTTATTCTAAGTTTTAACTTCTGCATACCCTACTCATTCTAATAGAATAACATTATGTAACTGGTTATATATGAAACTTTTCTGAATTAAACTGTAGTAACCTGTAGAGTTTAGTTTCTCTGGTCTGTAGTGGTCACTCTTGTGTCTCGTGATCCATTATTCCCACCACAGAGCATTTGCCTCAGCCTGGCCTTATAGAACATGGGCCCAATGCAGACTCCGAAACTGGGGATTACACTGAACAGTTCCAGAAAGTTACAGAGCAGGGCATCTGTGCCTTTCTCAGCAAGTATTTGGATTACTGTGAGAAAAGGGCCAACCCCAAGGAGTGGCATATAGGTTATAGTTGAGGGAACCAGCACTGCTTGTACATTTTTCAGTGCTCGCTTCTTTACAACTGAATTTTGGTCGCCCTCGCCTGGGCCCTTTTTACGCAGCACACAAACAATGCCTAACAGACAGCCCACCATGATAAAAAACAGCACATTACCAATGATGGAAAACATCATAGCAGTGTCAGAGAGTGTGTAGATAAAGGTGATTACTGCCATGATAAACGTAAGAAACCAGATGATTGCAGAGCATGCAGCACGATATTCCCACTTCCCCAGCCTGATGTAGAGCACAGGGTGTGCCACAGCCACATAGCGCTCCAAGCACATACTGGTTAGCAGGAGTGGGCACCCGAAGTAACTGAGAGTGTCAAAGGTGTGTGAAATGCGCAAGGGTAGTCCTGCGCGAACTGTTGATGAAATGTATATATCATATGGAAGGCTGAGGCAAAACAGCACACTGAGCACGGCCATGTTGAGACCTAAAACCTCAGAAGGTGACAGAGTCTTTCTGTTCTTTACCAACATCCAGAGCAGTAATATATTTGAAGGAAGGCCAGGTACAAGGATTAGGATCAAGAAGGGTACCCGCACAGGAGGAGTCCCGTTTTTGTTACAATCATCGATAATTTCACCAAGAGAGGACAGATGTCCAGAGGTCAAGGAAAGATTGGTTTGAAAAAAATCGTTGGAAAGTGATAGGGATGTTTCGTTGGTTTTATCAGTTGTCGTGTATTCCATTATGAGCAATCTGGATGTAGAAACTGGATTTAGTTATCATGAAACAATAAAAACAAGTATACATTATGTGCATCAGAAAAAATCTTTCAGTTACTTTTGTCCTGTTTAGACTTTTGAAGGAATGGTAGGCAAAATAACATTTAAAACAATACTTACATGTGTTAAGGTGCAAGTGATGACTCTATGCTGCAGTGTCCAGCAATTTGTATCTCCTTCTGTTTTTAATTCATATACAGAATTAAATATATCTTTGTCACAGAATCTCTCTGAAAGGTATTTGACTACAATGGTTGAATGAAAAAAATCATCTATCAAATGCCATCCAGAGATTCTATGTAAAATTCCAGGCATCTCCCATTTTAAATACAGATAGGTTTTGGATCTTATCATAGTGTGAATATTATTTGTGACTAAAATGTCGCATTATAAATACATCAAAGAACTGCTATCTTAAAAAAAGGAATGTAAGAATAAATATGTACTCAATCTGGGCAGTTTATGATGAACTTAGGGCACTACTAAATGAAACATAAACAAAACCATTAGTTAGAAACTTGAAACTTAACTGAATAATTGTAGTAATTAGATTGTTACTAGAAAAAGCAAAAGGTTTACCTATTAAAAAGTGAAATAAGTCTTAACAACATTAACAGATGTAGTAATAAAAAATATGGCATAATACATTGGCTGGAGATCTCGTCGGACAGATGCCCCATGGTCTGTCTAGGATGCGTGTGGTGACTGGGGACGGTTCCACTTTTCCACGAAGGCGGCCTTGGACAGCTGTTTGCTGAGGAGTCAGGAGTACAGTTACTTGATAGTTCAGGACTGATTCCTATAGTTTAGCTGAGCCTCCAATAAGGAAACTGGAATGCAGATGAAGATCAATCCCTGCTATTTGTTTTCTGGCTTAGAGTCTGGTTCCTCTCAAGGTTTCTTCCTACTGCCATCTCAGGGAGCGTTTCCTTGCCACTGTCGCCATCGTCCTCTGCTTGCTTACCAGAGACAATCTTATCATTTTGATTCATACACATTCACATTCCATACAACTTAAATAATTAAAAAGCTGCTTTGCCACAACGTTAGTGGTTAAAAGCGCTATACAAATAAAATTGAATTGAATTGAAAGATATCATTTTATTGTTTTCATTTTGCCTTGTGTACTCCATGATGACCATTTTCATCTATGCAAATAAGGTTTCAGTTGTTATGCAACAATACATTACCAAAGCAAAATCAGTTGCATTTTTTTTTTTACATTTTATCCATTTGAAGGGATGATGCACAAGAAAAAAATAACAATAATAACAATAATGTTATTATTATTATTATTATTATTATTATTATTATTATTATTATTATTAATAAGTAATGTTCTAATATTATGCTGCAGTGTAAAAAAAAAACTACATCAGTGTGACTGTTGTATGCACTCCTTGTGTGTGTGTGTGTGTGTGTGTGTGTGTGTGTCTCTCTCTCTCTCTCTCTCTCTCTCTCTCTCTCTCTCTGTCTGTTTTTATCACATGTATACTCTTCATACTCTCTTTGCCGCATAATTTGTTGGCCTTGGATGACATGCTTACATATCAAATACCAACCAGAAATCCTACCCACATTACCCAAAACGTTCACTTGAAATAGAGATCGGCCTCAGGAGCCTTATGAAAACATCAAAAAAATATTTAATTATTTGCTTACTTCCAGTTCTGTTACTTAAAGCTCTGGAAAAAAAATAAGAAACCACTTCAATTTACTCCAGAAAAGTTCTGGAATGTCATCAAGAGGAAAATGGATAGTCATAAACCATCAAGCAAAGCTGAGCTTTTTATAGAAGTTACCCAACAGCAATATAAAAAACTGGTGAGAAACATGCCCAAATGCATGAAAGCTGTCATTGCAAATCAGGGTTATTCTACCAAATACTTCTACCAAATTTTCTTAATGTTATTTAGCTACAGAATTAACATAATTTGTTTACAGATTATTTGCATTTAGTTTTATTTGAGTTATTAAAGCTCTGCAAATACTGCATGATCTTGGGTTATTTTGATGTGTTATGATGTCGTTTCCTTTAAATATACACTCTAAATAATAATAGTTATGTTTTGAATTTGGGAGAAATATTGTCAACAGTTCACAAAATGATTAATCTCACCAATACATGCACCTGTAAGAAAAAACACATAAGAAACTAATTATGCTGCAGTGGTCTCTTATTTTTTTTTCATAACTGTATATGCAACTCATTGCAACAATACACAAAGACAATGATGTTTTTGAAAAACATCATACTGACAAAAATGTAAGGCCACAATTTCTTGTAAATCAGTTTTTAATATTAAAGGACAAATATTTAAGACATCCCTTGTGAATATGCTTCACTCCTTCTTGATACTCTGGATTGTGAAAATACACTGCTGATGGATTATGACTTAAGTTATGACTATGCTAATGCTATACATAATATTAATAACAAAAACGGCACAACAACATAAACCACGGTTCCAATTCATATTTCAGTACTACGGGACAAATACTATTATAATATGACCTGCACTAAGCCAGGCAAACTCTTTAGTAATGTACTTCATGTATTCATGTGTTCATGTATTCAGAACCTCTTTTGTCAATGTTTACCACCATCCACCCAGGATTCTTACCTCATCTAATATGTTTTAAAAAAGGTTTGCGAAACATGAACCAGTCTGGAGAGTATAGAACAAATTCTATTATAGTAAATGAAAAGATTTTTAGTATTCTAAAATCACACATTACGCAAGTGTTAAAAATAAAACGTAAAAAAGCAAAGACGACAAGGAAAGGCACAAAGAGAAAACTGACAATGGTGCTAGACAAATTTTAATGCAAATGTTTTACACATTGAAAGCATCCTACGAGGATGAATCTGCAAATTACATCATTGTCAATCATTCTTAATGTTGTATTTTTGCATGTCAAATGTTAACCTCAGACATAGGAGTCATAGTAAAATGTTTTTGATCATCAGATGAATTACTATTGAAAAGCAAAAGAAATAAATGTTAATTATATGCATTAACAATACAATGCATAAATATTATAAGCTAACTGGTCCTAATTTCTGTAGGCTATTTTCATTAAGATTGGGTTGCTACCAATAAGAAAAATACCTAAGGTCCTGTAAAGTTTGAATAAGGGCTGAAAAGCATGTTTCGCAAATCTATGAATGGGTTAGTTAATAGTTAAACACTAATTTAAAGATTTGGATGCTTGTAACACGAGTGGACAACTAAATGTTAGACTTTAGCACTAAAGCATAAGTTGTGACTCAAATTATAATAGTACATAAAAAATGACTCAGCAGTCAGTTGATCTAGATGAAGTAAGCTGGAGTTTATTGTCCAACAAAGCCCAAATGTGTTAACCCAATGCTAGTTAAAGAACAGGAAAAGAGCAGACTGAAAAGCAGTTCAATGCACACTCTTTATATACTATTGATTGAGGGAGGGACTCAGCTGTCTGCTCCCTATGTTTTTCCGTTTTTTTCTTACTTTGTATTAACAAATTTGGTTTTATAAACATATTCCAATATATACTGTATATACAGTATATTACATTATTGTTCCTGTCACTATATGGCATACATAATTTATATCTTGTTACTATATTTTTCCCAAAATACAATTTTTTTTCCTTATTTTATATTTCTATTATCTTTTAATAATTTTCATTGAATTTGAATAAAAAAGAATGTCAGGAGGTGTTAATTTTTTTAAACAGACCCCAGTTTCTGGACCTATGTCATTAGTTACTCAGAGATATATCATGGGTGAGCATCTTCCTTTTTATTATCTTTTATAACTTTTAAAAGCCAGATGGGGCATTTAAAAATGAGCGTTTTTTTTTTTGTGCGGCATGATGCAATTCTTTCCGCTGAATGCCACGCGATTCTGGGAGTCCACGTCTTGCTATTTACATCCAAGTGTTGTACTTCACAGAATTCCCACCAGGTGGTACATGGAAGAACCCTGCCTGAGCACATTATACGTATAATCATTCTGTCTGAACTCACAATGTCATAAGTCTGCAATGTATAGTATAGTCTATGTAACTTAGTGATTGTGTGAAAACAGCCACAATAAATTCTGAGCAAATAGACACAGTTCTTATATTATATTATATTATATTATATTAAGAAAAAAAAAAGTTGCATGCATTTTTTCGAAGCAGAGCAGAGTGCGAAGTCACAGGTAATTTTTTTGTCTGTCTGTCTGTCTGTCTGTCTGTCTATCTATCTATCTATCTATCTATATGTCTATCTGTCTGTCTGTCTGTCTGTCTGTCTATCTATCTATCTATCTATCTATCTATCTATTAGGCTGAACCCAAAGAAAAAACTTGGTGTAAAATTATGTAAAATTCAAACTTCACCCGTGACATCGTGCACAGCTCCGCTTCCCAAAATGCACGCGACTTTGGCCGAACCCGAAGAAGAAACTTGGTGTAAAATTCCCTCCCTCATGATATTTTATAAACTGTATTTATAGTAAAGAACTGAACAGGTGTAAATCTATCAATATATCTATAAACAAATACCTTGATCTCCCTTTTTCACGCTGTGCTGCTCCTGTCTGCTGGGCCGAAAAAAATGTGCATAAAGACGTGAAGAAGCAGCTGCCGTTTCATATCAAATGTAAAGGGGAAAGAGACAATAATAAATGTTTGAGTTTATGGAGCTAATTGCAAAATTTTTGGGGGGGCTGAGCATGAATTTAGGAGGGCTAAAGTCTAAAAATGGCCTAACAAAGCCCATGCATTTGCTTATGGGCAAACATAAGTGACAAATTCCATTTGCATTATTAAGTACCTAATTTCCAAAATGAGTCGACAATAGGAGAGAAGTTTTGTTACACTATATATATATATATTCAACACTGAGTAAAAATGAAAAAATGAGTTAAAAAGTGAATAAAAATAGTAGGCATTTTGTGTATAAATTAATGTATTAATAAAAAATTATTATTGTATGACTATAATAACAATATTAAAAAGTCAATATTCTTGTCTTTTGGAAATCTTACAACTACTGTTGACTTTCTTATCTAAATATTACTGTTAAATCATGCATTATAATGACTTTAAATGACTAAAACGACTTTAATGACTAAACGACTTTAACACTTGATTTACTAACCCTGCGCAAATGTGTGTAAATTCCCTGGACCTAACACCTACTAGCACCCCTGCTGCTCCATAGTTCTCCTGCTTTTGTTGTGCAAACACACCCATTACCTGTGAGGCCTGGCACATCTGCATTTTTAGCCTAAACCAAAGCAGGCCGAACCTTTGTGTGCAACATGGAAACCTTCAGAAATGCCTGTTTATACAAAAGACACACATTCACAATATATGGGTACACAGGTCTGTTTAATTTTAAAGTATTTTTACAAACTTTACAGCGTTTGCAGACCCAGTTTCAATCATCCCTGCATTTGGCACAGGTGAATTTCTAACATGTTGTACAGGTAAACCTGCTGCAATTCCTGTTGCAGCTCTCTTGCACCTGGGACATTGTCTGTACAGTCCCTGGCACAGCAGCTGCAATAGCCTGCCTCTGTGCCAGTATTTCCTTGTGTTGCATGAATTGGCAACAAAGCTCCTTAGAAGACTCAGAAAGAATCTTCTTTTGCCTGTCCACCCTGTACAGTCGTGGCCAAAAGTTTTGAGAATGACACAAATATTAGTTTTCACAATGTTTGTTGCTAAACTGCTTTTAGACCTTTGTTTCAGTTGTTTCTATGATGTACTGAAATAGAATTACAAGCACTTCATACGTTTCATCGACAATTACATGACATTTATGCAAAGAGTCAGTATTTGCAGTGTTGGCSCTTCTTTTTCAGGACCTCTGCARTTYGACTGSGCTGCTCTCRATCAACTTCTGGACCAAATCCTGACTGATAGCAACCCATTCTTTCATAATCACTTCTTGGAGTTTGTCAGAATTAGTGGGTTTTTGTTTGTCCACCCGCCTCTTGAGGATTGACCACAASTTCTCAATGGGATTAAGATCTGGGGAGTTTCCAGACCATGGACCCAAAATTTCAACATTTTGGTCCCAGAGTTAGTTATCTTATCACTTAGTTATCACTTTTGCCTTATGGCACGGTGCTCCATCGTGCTGGAAAATGCATTGTCCTTCACCAAACTGTTGTTGGATTGTTGGAAGAAGTTGCTGTTGGAGGGTGTTTTGGTACCATTCTTTATTCATGGCTGTGTTTTTGGGCAAAATTGTGAGTGAACCCACTCCCTTGGATGAGAAGCAACCCCACACATGAATGGTCTCAG